>JAVJIF010031678.1:0-148012 GCA_038442645.1 Agave tequilana
TGTTGGAGGAGAGACTACATTGAGGAAGGTGATGCCATGCCAAGTGTCTTGCCAAGTGTCATCGAAGACCGCCAGGAAAGGCAAAGTGACAGTGGCAGAAAAATCAGCAGCAGCAGAAGTCAGAGGTCGGTCGACCGGCCCGGTCGACCGACGTGCACAGCATGCACAGGAACGGTCGCGTCGACCGGCCGGTCGACCGCAGGGCTCTGACTGACAAACACCCAACTCTCGGGTTTTTGGGTCGACCGCCCGGTCGACCGGAAGCCCTTGACTGACAAAACCCAACTCTCGGGTTTTCTTGGGTCGACCGGCCCGGTCGACCGGTATTGGAGAATTGGGAGGTCGGTCGACCGCCCGGTCGACCGACAGACGGGTTCTGGGTAAAAATCTGCTGATCCGTTTTTGAGGTATTTAAGCCTCATGTTGATTCTAGGGTTTGTAACCTGCGGGAATTGTAGTTGCTCTGAGTACTCTTGCATTCAAAGAGACTTAGAGTTATTGTAATCATCTTCCACAAATAAATCTCTCCATTGATTGCCCCGAGGACGTAGGCATTCAGGCCGAACCTCGTTAGATCTGTTGTTTGCGATTGGGTGATTCTCTTCTTGGTTGTGATTGATTTCATTGTTCGAGGAGATCTGAGGATTCTCTGTTTGGTTCGTTGTTGTGATTTGTATGCGCGCACAACAAGTGGTATCAGAGCATCCAGGTTACGCTTGGGATTCTGAGGATTCGAAGGGTTCCAGATCTGATCAGGTGGAGATCGTGTGTCGATCTCAGGTCAGAGGTATTGGTGTTCTAGGAGATCGTGTGTCGATCTCAGGAGGACGCAAGGAGGGCTCGTTGAATCTGTGTTTGGAGTAGATCCGGTGAGAAACTCGATCTAGGGTTTCAAGAGGCAGGTAAAAATCCCATTTTTATCTGAGTAGAGATTTATTCCAATCTGGTTATTCTTCCGCATAAATAGAGAATCAAAAGAAGATCTCAATGGCAGAAGAAACTGCATCTGTTAAGACAATGAACAATCACCCAAGGATTGAAGTTGTTAAGTTTAATGGGACTAACAATTTCGGTATGTGGAGATGTGAGGTTATGGATGCACTGAATGCATCAAACCTCGAGGACACTCTCCTATTGGAGAGGAAGAAGAACACTACCACTGATGAAGATTGGGCGAAGATGAACAGATCGGCATGTGGCTTGATACGTTCATGCTTGTCACAAGACATAAAATACCTTGTGCAACATGAGACGTCAGCGAAGAAACTGTGGCAAACCCTTGAAAAGAAGTACCTGAAGAAGAGTGTAGAGTCCAGGTTGCAGCTTAAGAGTAAGCTGTATCAGTTCAGGATGCAGAAGGGGAGCACAGTCAATGAGCACATCAACCGATATACGAAGCTTCTTACAGATCTGCTGAATTTGGATGTCAAGCTAGAAGAGGAAGATAAGGCTGTTATCTTTCTGAATTCACTACCTGCAGAGGAGTACGAGACATTCACACTGACCTTTATTAATGGAAGGCAGAGCTTGGATTATGATGAGGTGTCATCTTCATTGATTAGTTATGAAACAAGGAAGAATGAAAGATATCCCTCTCAGACAAGTTCATCAGCAGAGGCATTGGAAGTAAGAGGTAGAGGTTCATCAAGGAAGGGAAAGGAGATTAGGGGAAGATCAAAGTCCAGGCCGGGCTTCAGGGATCTCAAGAAAAATCAGTGCGCATTCTGCAAAGAGATTGGGCACTGGAAAGTAGACTGTCCAAAATTCAAGGGAAAGAAGAAAGAGTCAAAATCTGAAGCAAATCTCGCAAAAGTGGTAAAAACTGCAAGCAGCAAATCACAGGCAGATGGATCAGATTCGGATTCTTCAGTGTTCTCGTTTTCAGTCACCACTCCTGTCATTGGTTACTCGGGGGAGAACGAGTGGATCTTGGACACAGGTGCAACATATCATGTATGCCCTAATCGAGACTGGTTTACCAGTTTTGAGAAGTTGGAGGGGTGTTCGGTCGTCATGGGCGACGATCACCCATGCATCATGGAGGGTGTTGGCACTATTCCAATCAGGATGTTTGATGGGATGGTGAGGGAATTGAAAGAAGTGAGATATGTTCCTCAGCTAAAGAGGAACTTGATCTCTGTAGGAGTTTTGGAATCACTGGGGCTCGGAGTGTCAATTAAGGATGGAGTTCTTAAAATGACAAAGGGCTCGATGGTGGTGTTGAAGGCCGATCGCCGTAACAACTTGTATTATTTGAAGGGTAGTACAGTGACAGGGCAGGTGGCAGCTTCAACCAGTCAGAAGGAAGATTCAACCCGGCTGTGGCACATGAGGCTGGGACATGCAGGGGAGAAATCAATGCAAACTCTTGTGAAGAAAGGGTTGCTGAAGGGTGCTGAGACCTGCAAGCTGGATCTATGTGAACATTGCATCATCGGCAAGAAGACCAAGGTGAAGTTTGGCACAGCTTCGCACTGCACAGAGGGTATTCTTGACTATGTTCACACGGATGTATGGGGACCTACCAAGACTGCATCGATTGGAGGTAACCACTATTTTGTGTCGTTCATTGATGACTACTCTAGGCGCTGTTGGGTGTACACTATGCGACACAAAGGTGAAGTCCTAGAGCTGTTTGTGAAGTGGAAGGCTAATCTGGAGAGAAGCACAGGAAGGAAGATCAAGGTTCTCCGTTCTGACAATGGAGGGGAGTACAAATCCGATCCGTTCCTACAGCTATGCCTTGATGAGGGCATCGAGAGACACTTCACAGTACCGGAGAATCCGCAACAAAATGGGGTGGCTGAGAGGATGAACCGAACTTTGCTAGAGAAGGTTCGATGTATGTTATCCAATGCAGGACTGCCAAAGAAGTTCTGGGCTGAAGCTTTGGGGTATGCATGCCACCTTGTGAACAGGTTGCCGTCGTCTGCAATAGGGGGGAAGACTCCTCTTGAAGCTTGGTCAGGAAGAACTGCTCAGGATTATGATTTGCTACGGGTTTTCGGATGTCCAGCCTACTACCACGTCAGAGAAGACAAGTTGGACCCAAGGGCAAAGAAAGGGGTGTTCGTTGGCTTCAAGCGAGGAACCAAGGGGTTCAAGATTTGGGACCAAAAGGACAACAAATTCATAATCAGCAGGGATGTCACATTCGATGAGGCTTCACTGATGAAGCCTACGGTCTCTAAGCAGGTGGAGACCAGCAAGACCAAGGAGCTATTGCAGCAGGTGGAGAGTGATGCAGATCCACCATCTCTAGAGGATTCAGTATCAGTTCGGATCATTCCTGAGGTGACACAGGGTGGTGATCAAGTTGCAGAAGAAGATGCTGAAGTTGTTGAAGAGGGTCAGGAGCAAGACATGGATACCGTTCCAGATCCCACTGCAGTTGGAAGACCAAGAAGGAATACTAGGAGACCTGGTTGGCTCACCACCGATATGGTTGTTGCATATGCACTTCCAGTTGTTGAAGAGGCTATTCCATATACATTCAGGGAAGCTGAGATTAGTTCAGAAGCAGAGAAGTGGAAAGAGGCCATGAATGAAGAGATGAAATCTTTTTATAAGAACAACACATGGGAACTCACCAAGTTGCCCAAGGGGAAGAAGGCCATAGGGTGCAAGTGGGTATTTGCAAAGAAGCAGGGATCTCTCCAAGAGGATGCAGTGTGCTACAAGGCAAGGCTGGTGGCTAAAGGCTACGCTCAGAGAGAAGGAATCGACTATAACGAGGTGTTCTCCCCAGTAGTTAAACACTCATCTATTCGGATTCTATTGGCTTTGGTGGCGCAGAATGAGTTGGAACTTGACCAACTTGATGTGAAGACCGCCTTTCTCCACGGTGATCTTGAGGAGGAGATTTATATGACACAGCCCACAGGTTATAAAGCTGCAGGGAAGGAAGATTTAGTATGTAAGCTGAAGAAATCGCTGTATGGTTTGAAGCAGTCTCCTAGACAGTGGGACAAGCGATTTGACAGCTTCATCAGGAAGAAGAAGTACACACGAAGCCATTTTGATCCATGTGTGTATTACAACAAGTTACCATCAGGTGAATATATCTATCTACTTCTTTATGTAGATGATATGCTGATTGCTTCTAGGTCAAGATCTGCTATTGATTCTCTGAAGAAGATGTTATCGTCAGAGTTCGAGATGAAGGACCTGGGGGAAGCAAGGAAAGTATTGGGCATGGAGATCACAAGAGACAGGAAAGCTGGCAGGATAAGTTTGACTCAGAAGGGCTATCTGGAGAAGGTACTGCAGAGGTTTAATATCGGGAAGGATACTAAGTCTGTTACTACACCAATGGCGCCGCACTTCAAATTGTCAGCGAAAATGTCTCCAAGGAGTGTTCAAGAGCGTGAGCATATGTCTCATGTTCCATATGCCAATGTGGTGGGTAGCTTGATGTATGCAATGGTGTGTACGCGGCCAGATATTTCACAGGCAGTCTCCATGGTGAGTCGATACATGCATGATCCTGGACAGGGTCATTGGGAAGCTGTGAAATGGATTCTGAGGTACATCAAGGGAACTGTTGATGTAGGCCTAGTGTTCGAGAAGGACGACACCGGAAAGCAAGAGTGCATAGGGTATGTTGATTCAGACTATGCAGGTGATCTTGACAAACGTCGGTCGACGACGGGATATGTCTTCACATTCTCGCAGGCACCGGTGAGTTGGCGCTCCACACTTCAGTCTACCGTCGCGTTGTCGACCACAGAGACTGAATATATGGCTATGACAGAGGCCATGAAGGAGGCAATTTGGCTTCAAGGATTGCTTGATGACTTGGGCGTGGAACAGGATATTTTGAAGATAAACTGTGACAGCATGAGTGCCATTTACTTGGCGAGGAACCAGGTCTATCATGCAAGAACGAAGCACATCGATGTCAGGTATCACTTTGTTCGGGAGATTCTGGAAGAAGGTGACATTGATTTGTTGAAGATTCACACTTCGGAGAATCCAGCCGATATGCTTACAAAGGTGGTGTCGGGGGTAAAGTTTGCACACTGCAAAGACTTGCTCCATGTCCTTCAGGTGAAATGAGCTTGCTGAAGCTCATTTGGGTGAACTACGGACGGCTTGATCCCTTGGGCAGGGGTACGTAGGCAACCAGGTTGGTGCAGTCGCTATCGAGTCTGAATTCGGCTCAGATTTGGAAATCTTCACCGAGGTGGAGAATTGTTGGAGGAGAGACTACATTGAGGAAGGTGATGCCATGCCAAGTGTCTTGCCAAGTGTCATCGAAGACCGCCAGGAAAGGCAAAGTGACAGTGGCAGAAAATCAGCAGCAGCAGAAGTCAGAATGGTCGGTCGACCGGCCCGTTCGACCGACGTGCACAGCATGCACAGGAACGGTCGCGGTCGACCGGCCGGTCGACCGCAGGGCTCTGACTGACAAACACCCAACTCTCGGGTTTTCTGGGTCGACCGCCCGGTCGACTGGAAACCCTTGACTGACAAAACCCAACTCTCGGGTTTTCTGGGTCGACCGGCCCGGTCGACCGGTATTGGAGAATTGGGAGGTCGGTCGACCGGCCCGGTCGACCGACAGACGGGTTCTGGGTAAAAATCTGCTGATCCGTTTTTTGAGGTATTTGAGCCTCATGTTGATTCTAGGGTTTGTAACCTGCGGGAATTGTAGTTGCTCTGAGTACTCTTGCATTCAAAGAGACTTAGAGTTATTGTAATCATCTTCCACAAATAAATCTCTCCATTGATTGCCCCGAGGACGTAGGCATTCAGGCCGAACCTCGTTAGATCTGTTGTTTGCGATTGGGTGATTCTCTTCTTGGTTGTGATTGATTTAATTGTTTGAGGAGATCTGAGGATTCTCTGTTTGGTTCGTTGTTGTGATTTGTATGCGCGCACAACAATTTCCCACTACGCTGGCCCACCAGCCATTTTATTAAGGTAGCAGAGTTACAATGCAACATCCAAATTTTTTGACATCACACACAACTATGACTTCAATCCATATAAGTCAAAGAACCGCATATGAAGACATAAAATAAAACACAAGCTAAACTAAACAACTCCATTAAAGACCCACTTTAAACAAGGGGAGACTCTTATAGAGAAGGAGTAATCAGTGGGCTCTAAACACACTGTGTGGTTTAAAAACAAAGTTCCTCTCTGATTAGTCTTCGATAGCATTCTGAAAAGAGTTAGACAGTCGGCTGGTCAACGGAGAATAAGGATTACTCTCCATCACCACTCAAAGAACCCAGCTTTAAACAAAGAGGAGAACCAGGTCTTCTCCCTCTTTTGTAATAGGAATCGTTCCGTTGTAATTTTTCAACCACTCAAAAAATTCTTACATCCACCCGAGAACCTTTTTTCCGAGCCAAATAATAGCGAATCTTCTTAAGACAATTACGTTCCTGCTACAGTGTTAACAGGTTACTGGACACTGGTCTCTCAAGGGATAGCACTACTAAATCACCGTACAATTGAACCTTAGTTAATCAGTAGCTTCACTAATTGAAATTTCAAAGCTTAAACGAAGACAAATTTCAGAGAGAATATATGCTTTAATATGGAGGAATATTCACTGTAAGAGAAGAGCGAGAGAGAAGAATTTCTGTCTTAAGAAGGCACAGGTTCAGATAAACATTCTGAACTTCTGATTTTCTTCTTCAGATTCTGATCTTTTTCTGTGTGCTTAGAAATGATCAAGAGGAGCGCAATTTATATAAATAGCACTCATGGGAACCCGTTGGGAGGAGAACGTTGCGACGTTCTATCAGAATTGTCATAACTGTTTTTGATAGGAGGAACTACCGGCACCACACCAGTGCGGCGCCGCGCTGGGGCGGGCGGCGACGCGAACATTCTGAACTGCTTTTCTTCATCAGATTCTGATCTTTTTCCTGGGAACCTGTTGGGAGGGGAACGTTGCGACGGTTCTATCAGAACCGTCCTAGCTGTTTTAGACAGGTGGAACCGCCGCACACCAGCACCAGCACCAGCACCGGCGTTGCGCTCGGGCTGCGCGGTCGCAGAGCGCTGACGTGCTAGGGCCGGGCGGCGGCGGCAGAGCGCATGTGTTGTTATGACTTCCTCCTAATTATGCGCGAAAACTCCAAGTACCCAAAGGGCACGCCCTTTGTTCTCATTTTTTAATATTTAAACCCCTCAACTTTTCACACCATATCTGTGGGTCTAAATGATTTTAGCTTCTTTTTGTCCCCTTTAGTTTATTGAATTAGGTTAACTTTCGATTTGAATATCACATTCATTCGGAAACAGAATTGAACATGCGAATATACCACGTTTATCCCCAATGGAAAGAGAACATATTTCAACCATTATCCGTGTAATTCTATCAAGAGCTCATATCTCAATTCAGCTTAAAGTTCACATGAATTCTTCATTTTCCAACAGATTTCTCCTTAATGCCAGCTAAATAGCAGATGGACTGTTTGATCCAGTAGCCTACTAAGGAATAATCAAGGTAAGGCTTGCAAGTTTTCCTCCAAAGAAGAAAAATGCAGATAATGCTAGAAGATTTGATTAGTTGGATTTAAAACAATTTAAGTTAGGCTAGTAGTTTGATGTAGTTATTTGTTTCTGTTTTCAATATTAGTGTTTCTATCTAAATCTAGTTCAGAAGAAATAAATAGTGCAACAACTATTAATTCGACAACACACGCCAAAATGAAAGCAAACATTGGCAGAAAAACACACGGCATTTGCCACTGCATATGAAGACGTAAATAAAATAAAAACAGAAGCTAAACTAAACAACTGCATTAAGGATGGGATAGATAAGAGAGAAGGGGAGAAGCGGCTAAACTACTAGAGCAGAGAGGTAGAATGGTCTCTAGCAGCTTTCCCGGAGTCTTGTGAGGGGAGTTTCAGCAAAGGAGCCCCTACACAGTTGATGAACTTCAGATTGAATTCTACTCCCATGACATTGCACGATCTAACCTTAAGCTAAGCAACTAGTTTTCATTGGAATGTTTAGATCTGAACCCTTCCTAAGTCATTATGGCAGATAAAAACTGGCTTACCATAGATCGAGCCCACCACAAGAGATTTGTGACGCTCCCCTGGTGATACCTTTCAGAACACACAGAAATGCAAACTTTCAAGTTAGGAGCACTAATGTGGTGCCAGCCTATGACCCTCAGGCGTAAGAATCAGTAGGTGGAATGGTATTAAGGACCAACAGAGAAAAACTGTCGGCGTGATGGAAGGATAGACTAGCACGAGGAACTGCTAGTGTGATAGTGGACTGGAACAGAAAAACTTTCAGTGTGATGGTGGACTGGAACAGAAAAACTTTCAGTGTAGTGGATGGACTAGTGTGTAGTGAGTGGATGAACTGGCATAGGGAACTGCTAGTGTGATATTGTATGTGGGTGCTCTGCAGATTAGGGAAGCGATGCCCCTGTCCTTGGAGAAAAAGGATCATATATACCTGACAGGATGCCGGCATGGAGGGAAAATTAACGGACTGTTGTAACTACATGATTTGCACGTGTTAGATTGATTGTAATTACTGTGATTGCTGATGCTGGATTGTGGGATTGCACGCTAGAGAATCCACCACTGTCCATAACTAGCCGCGCTGAAAGAGACATTATGTATTGTGAATGTGTGGAGAATGAGCCACGTGACGGTAGGCGGAGATCTCGGTGGATTGATGTTTGGAGCTTCTGATTTGGGGTTGAAGACTTTGGGAATGGGAAAAACTTCGGGAAGGTAAAGACCTCGGAGTGGTAAAGTGCGACTCTGGACTGAGGACATCTTTGAGATGGAAGGTAGCTCAGGACTGGAAGGATCTTAGGGACAGAGAAATGTGACCTCAGGAAAGGTGGATGTCGCAGAGGCTCAAGGGTGGACTCTGGGCATTATGGATGTGTCAGGGAAAGCACTCGGTAGTTTAGACACATGTCATCATCTTGATGCGAGTTAAATTTTGACCACTACAGATCCCCCCGCTTCCCTGCTTGTCAGAGTCTGCGAAAGAGAAGTCGGGAAAGCGAAGATATCAAGATGGATGCTTTAAAACTCATCATGACGCTTGTACGGTGAATCTCTTTGAATCACTACGGATCTTCTGAAATTAACTGTTGGTTGCACAGCTGGCTGACAGTTGTCACATTGTCGAGTGGAAGGTTGTGTCCTGTATCTCTTCGAATCTTGGTGCCATTATGATTGATATTGTAGGAATTTATGGTTTGACAGTAACGATTGATCTTTTGCCGTTAATGTTGATTGAAAATCTCGGGTAGTAGACTGACTCTTTAGGGATTGAAAATTTGAATTGAAGGCAGTTGAGCTTTTCGTCCGTATATAAATAGAGAGAGTTTTGTGGGAGAAATCATCTTTTTTTTTTTTTTTTTTTGCAAAAAACACCCTTACTTCAAAACCCTAATTTCTTTCCTTACTGCGCCACTATGTCGTTATTTCTTCTTTTCATCAAATGGAGAAAGGAGAAGGAGAGGAGAAAGATAAGGAAATGGTGAGCGGACTCTCTCTTCTGGGGAGTCTGAAAGGTGCATTAGTCATTATGACAGGGTGCCATCGCAGGAGGAAATATGCAAGACGGACGAATTGACCTTCAATTTACCCAAACCGAGAGACGATGACTTTTCTCCCTAGTGGGCTGGAGTCCCTCCGTTGGGGATTTGGAGTCTTCCTATTTGGTAGTGGTACTTCTTCTGAGTGGTACTGAGGTGCAAACATGATTTTGTCAATGTCTTGCCTGTCTTGCTGGAGCTCGTTTCGTCGGACAGCACCAATACCCTCCTGGAGCTCCAGACGTAATTATTCATTCATGTTATGAATAATCAGTGTCAACAGTCTGGAGTACAACAGTCTGGTAACTCTTGCTTTGGGACAAAAAAGAAAAGACCTTAATTATAAATGACTTGGAAATCAGTTCTGTAGTATACGTTGTGTTTTTGCAGATTTTAGTGGATTCACAAAAGAATACCACATGGCAAAGAGATAAAGCAGTAGTTAGTCAGCAGCTCAGAGGCAAAGAGATAAAGCAGTAGTAATCAGCAATTTTAAGAGGTATATTACATTAGCTTTATTCAAAAGTTTGGTATGTTAACACCCAATGTAAAGCAGCAAAACAGATTAAAACATAAATGATTGTCAAACGGTCAAAAAATGGTGCTTGTTATTGAAGCCAAGAAGGTGACCCTCTTTTATTTGATTTTCTTCCAAGTATTAACCATAGGCTTGAACACCTAATAGGTTAATGCCTAAAAACCTGGGATCAGATTTTCTAATCCCTAAGGAATCCTTATCTTCATTATCTCCAATATGGACACACACCTTCACTTGTTATTTCTTCATGTGCACATCTTCTGCGGGTGCTCAGTTTCAGGGTTGGTTGATTTACCTCTGCGTACAGGGCTCACATTGACTGCAATATGGATCCCAGGCCTAAGTGCCAAAAGGAGGATGAAAAAATTAGGCAAAGAAAGAAGGCCTCAGGGGGCTCAAAAATGAAAAGGATATCTTTTCATCACCAGTGTGAATAATGTCACCCTGGTTATGAATGAATACAACAAAAGAAACAAGAAGGATGATTGAAATCAGCTATGCTCATTGTGCCGTCTCTTGCTTCTAATGCTTATGCATGCAAACAAATAAAAGGCGGTGCTCATAGTAACAATAAGCATGACCAAAACACACTATTTTGAGTGTTTAATATTGATATTTTTCTGCTTCTTTGTGATGGCTGAAAGACCAAGGTCTCAATCGGGCAGGCGTAGAGCAGAATTTTATGAATTTTGAGCAGAAAGCCAGGAAGCCAGCAAGTCAAGTCCCATTGTTGAATAACTAGTTCCTCTGTGGTTATGATGAAGAAAGTATACAGATAATAGAATATTGATGGTGATTAGTGAGGAAGAAGAGTATTTAAACATATTGAATTATTAAGTTTAGATGTTCAAGAAGGATACTGAATCAGTGATATCAGCAGGAACACAAGAGTAAATTTTCTAAGAAAAAGTTCCACACAAGTCAAAGTAATGGATCCAGGAGCTAACCCCATATTTAAGCAATGCATTCTCACAAAATGAAGATGCATCATTTGTTGTTTGCACCATGTAAGAGATTCAAACCCATAAGGCCTAGCAAGTTTGAAGCAGGGCCAGGAAGCCCTCTTGGGAGGAAAGGAATCAAGAAAGCTCTTCACAAAGTTGGCATCCACATCAACAGGTGTTAGCTCCTCCATTTCCTTTGATGTTCCATGAACAGTACAAAACTGACAAATATTAGTGCCAATGTGCGAGATAACATTCCAAATTAAGTCGGGCATGCTAATTTTTAATGTCCAGCTACACACATAAGATGAGCAGACAAACCAACAGCGGGGATGCTAGTATTGAAGTGCATAGTAAGCTAAAAAATTGTATTAATTGGATTACTGAGGTCAGAAAAAGTTTTCAGATAACAAGTTCACTGGATGTGTCGTATCTTGGTTAAGTACACTGTACTACCTGTGCAACCCCCACCAAAAAGAAAAGAAAAAAAGTGTTAGCACAAGAAGAACTAGAAATATGAGGAGGAGGAGCAAGGAGCAAGAACACAAAAATTTCTTTTCTATCAAACTCTTGCTCATTCTTTTCATTCAAAGATGACAACACTATTTATAGACTCCTAATGACTCTTGAGATTCCACACACATTGGAATTCCACACACAAAGACTCTTAGACTTCCTCACAATGACTCTTGGGATTCCACACACATTGGAATTCCACACACAATGACTCTTAGACTTCCTCACAATGACTCTTGGTAATTACAAACTACATAATGCATTTGACCTCTCATCTCCTTAATTAATATTGTATTGGGAACTCCAAGGGACTTTGTTTGAGTTTATCTTTCAACAAATTCCTCCCTTAAACTCAAACATTTTTCATCCTTCATTCCAATCATCTTCTTGCAATTTTCGAATAGCGTTGTTGGTAGCGGCTTTGTAAAGATATCTGCCACTTGATCACGACTCGCAACGTGACTCAGTCGCACTTTACCTTTCTTCACATGTTCCCGTATGAAATGGAAACGAACATCTATATGTTTACTCCTTTCATGGTGCACCGGATTCTTTGCCAACTCAATTGCTGATTTGTTGTCAACTCGTATTTCGGTCGCTTCGTTTTGCTGGAGTTTTAGCTCACATAGCAAATTTCTCAGCCAGATTGCGTGACACACGCACCATGATGCTGCCACATATTCTGCTTCGCATGTTGATAAGGTTACTATTGGCTGCTTCTTTGAGACCCATGTGAAAGCTGTGTCTCTCATATAAAACACATATCCTGATGTGCTTTTTCGATCATCTATATCTCCGCACCAATCACTGTCGGAGTCACCCACCAGTTTGTATTCATGTGTCTCCGAGTAGAATAACCCGAGTGATACAGTTCCTCGAATGTATCGAAGAATCCTCTTGATAGCCTTCAAATGTGAGTATTTCGGTTCCTCCATGAACCTACTCACTATCCCGACACTATATGCAATGTCAGGCCTTGTGCATGTGAGATACCGTAGGCTCCCAACTAAGCTCCGGTATTTGTTTGCATCCACTCGATCTCCTTCATCAAATTTTGAGAGTTTCGCACCAAGTTCCATCGGTGTTGCTACCGGGTTGCAATCTTCCATCTTGTTTTTCTTCAAAATGTCTTTTGCATACGCCTCTTGGGACACAAATATTCCCGATTTTCCTTGCTTAACCTCAAGACCAAGAAAATACTTCATCAGCCCCAAATCTGTCATCTCGAACTCCCGAGTCATCGCTTCTTTGAAGTCTTTTATCATCTCCTCATTATTCCCCATGAATATGAGATCATCAACATAAAGAGCAACAAATAGCAAGTTACCTTTTTTCTTCTTCACGTATAATGCATGCTCATGAGGACATTGCATGAACCTGTTCCCTTTGAGATAGGTGTCGATTCGGGTATTCCATGCTCGCGGCGCTTGCTTCAGCCCATATAGCGCCTTCTTTAACTTTAACACTTTTTCTCCTTCCCGGCTTTCATGTATCCAGGAGGTTGCTCCACATATACTTCTTCTTCAAGCACACCATTTAAAAATGCCGACTACACGTCCATTTGATAAATTGGCCACTTGAATTGTGCTGCTTGGGATATAAGAAGCCGAATTGTCTCCATCCTCGCGACTAGAGCAAAGACTTCATCATAATCAATCCCAGCCTTTTGTCTATAGCCTTTTGCTATTAGACGTGCCTTATATCTTTCTATCTCACCTTGGGCATTCATCTTTTTCTTATACACCCATTTTACTCCTATGGGTTGATGTCCTTTCGGCAGCTCCACCAACTCCCAAGTTTCATTTCTTTCAATAGCACTTATTTCTTCATCCATCGCGGCTTGCCATTTCTTATCTCTCACTGCTTCTTCAAAAGTGATATTCTCAGCATCCGCTAGAAGACATACCAAGTGTACTTCGCTTGTTGTCTCGTATAGATCTTGCAAGCTTCGCATCTTCGGTTGTCTTGGTTCTTCTTCATCATCAAATGTCGGAGGGCTTGTCTGTTTGATTATCGGTGCAGAGGTTGATTCTTCTATTTTCTTCCTCCTGCGTCACCTCTTTTTTGTTGTTCCAATCCCATGCGCTTTCTTCATTCACTTGCACATCTCGGCTTACAACCACCTTTTCTTCGATCGGGTCGAATAACTTGAAAGCTTTTGTCTTCTCGTCATACCCGATGAACACGTACTTCTTACTCTTGTCATCTAGCTTGGTTCTTCTTTGATCCGGTACGTGCGCATAGGCCACACTACCGAATACTCTCAAATGTGATACGGTTGGTTTTCGTCCGCTCCAAGCTTCCTGGGGTGTTTGATCTCCCATCTTCGCATGTGGGCACCGATTTGCACATACACAGCACATTGCACCGCTTCTGCCCAAAATTCTTTTGGCATGTTTTTGCTCTTCAACATCGACCGAACCATATCAAGAATCGTCCGTTTTTCCTCTTGGCCACACCATTTTGCTGAGGTGAGTATGGTGCAGTCAAGAATCTTCTGATTCCTTGTTCCTCGCAGTAGCTTTTGAAAGCAGTTGACATGTACTCTCCGCCTCTGTCCGATCGTAAGGCCTTGATATAAAGACCAGTTGTCTTCTCTACTTGCATCTTGAATTTCTTGAACACCTCGAGTGCCTCAGACTTTTCTTTCATGAAGTAAACCCAAGTCTTCCTTGTGTAGTCGTCAATAAAGGTAATAAAGTACCTCTTCTCACTGAATGACTTAGGTGTGATCGGGCCACATATATCGGTATGTACCAACTCGAGAGAACTCCTTGCACGATATTCCGCCCTTTTCTGAAAAGTATTCCTTGTTTGCTTGCCAAGTACACACCCTTCGCAAAATTTCTTGGTGTAGTCCATATCTGGTAACCCGTGGACCATATGCTTCTTTGCTAATTCTGTTAGGCCGCCATAATGTAAGTGTCCGAACCGCAAGTGCCACAACGAGACTTTGTCATCCATGTTGACTTGCAAACACCTTTCTTGCACACTTCTCAAGTTGAGTTTGAACATCCGATTCTTGGCCATCTCCACTCGTGCAAGTAACCGGCCTTCTTTGTCCTTCAAGTGTAACATTCGATCTTTCATGAAGATCGAATATCCCTTCTCTAATAGTTGGCCCATGCTAAGGAGATTACTTTTCATGTCAGGCACATAGTAGACATCCTCAATTGTCCCTTCTTTGCCATCCTTTTGAGAAAAACGTATTTTTCCTCGGCCTTTGACTTGAACCTTCGACGCATCTCCAAATGACACGTGCCCATCTTCTATCTCTTGGATCTCCATAAAGAGATGTTTGTGCCCACTCATGTGATTGCTAGCGCCTGTATCGAGATACCAGACCGAGTCGCTATCAGGAATAATGTCTTTATAGGCCATCATGAGAACACCATCGTCTCTTATCTTCTCTTCCGTGACTAGTTTCGCATTTTCTTCTATCTTTTTGTCGGAGTAGCACTCTTTTGCGTAGTGTCCATATTTGCCGCATTTGTAGCACTGGACATTTTGACGATTTGATCGGCCGCCTCTACCACGACCGCGTCCTTGACCACGCCAATTTTGTTGGCTCGGCTGGTCCTTTTCTTTCGAGTTGTCTCCGCGTCCGCAGTCTCTACCGTGACCACGACCTCCACGGTCGCGTCCTCGACCACGCCAGTTTTGCTGGGCATACATCGTCTTGTCCTCCTTGATAGTTGCCTTAGATTGTAAGGCCTCTTCGAGCAGATCTTGTTTCTTCTTCTTCCGTTGCTCATGCGCCTCGAGAGAACCGGCGAGATCATCTATGGTCATCTCCTCCAGATTCTTCGACTCAATTGCGCATACAACATTTTCAAAATTCTCGGTCAATGACCGCAGAATCTTCTCCACGACCCTTGAATCGGTTATGGTTTCTCCATTGCGTTTGAGTTGATTCACCACCGTTTGTACACGCGTGATGTAGTCAGATACTCCTTCTGACTCCTTCATTTTCATGGCCTCCAATTCACCTCGTAGAGTTTGAAGCCGCACTTGTTTAACACGGTCGGCGCCTTTGAAGACTTTTTACAAAATCTCCCATGCCTCCTTCGAAGTTGCCGCACTAGCAATCTTCTCGAATCCCGACTCATCTACCGCTTGGAATAAGAAGTAGAGAGCGGTCTTGTCTTTCGTGCGCGTTTCTTTCAACGCCTTTAACTGATTCGGCGTCATGTTATCAGTAGTAGCCGGCTCTGTGTAGCCGTTCTCAACTACTTCCCACGCGTCTTGTGCACCAAGCAACACCCGCATCTGAATGCTCCAATTGTCATAGTTCGTCTTTGTGAGGCGTGGTAGCGGCATCTGCCCCAGCGGTGTAGGCTTTTGTCCCAGCGGTGTACTCCCGGAATTTGCCATGGCTGTCACCGACGGTCTTCACCTTCAGCACTTGTCTTTGCTTTCGGTACTTAGTTTTAACTTCGCCTTCGGCAACTTGTCTTCGCCTTCACCTTTAGCACTTGTACTCGCCTTCGCCTTCAGCACTTGTACGAAGTGGTAGGGGCGGTCTTCTCCAAGCTTCAAGCTTCAAGCTTCACAATGGGATCATCTCCCAAAGAAGCTTCAAGCTTCACCTTGCTTCAAGCTTCAAGCTTCACAATGGGAATCACCTCCCAAAGAAGCTTCAAGCTTCACCTTGCTTCAAGCTTCACCTTGCTTCAAGCTTCACCTTGGCTCTGATACCAATTTGTTAGCACAAGAACTAGAAATATGAGGAGGAGGAGCAAGGAGCAAGAACACAAAAATTTCTTTTCTATCAAACTCTTGCTCATTCTTTTCATTCAAGGATGATAACACTATTTATAGACTCCTAATGACTCTTGAGATTCCACACACATTGGAATTCCACACACAAAGACTCTTAGACTTCCTCACAATGACTCTTGGGATTCCACACACATTGGAATTCCACACACAATGACTCTTAGACTTCCTCACAATGACTCTTGGTAATTACAAACTACATAATGCATTTGACCTCTCATCTCCTTAATTAATATTGTATTGGGAACTCCAATGGACTTTGGTTGAGTTTATCTTTCAACAAAAAGAAACCCACATATAACACAAAAAAAGAAAAATGTGCGCGCACACAAAAAAAAACACAAATGCACATACACAAGAAGAAAAACACAGCCCCGAAGGGGGAAAAAAATGAAAAGAAAAGAAAAGAAAAGAGGAGGAGAAACCCTAAAAAACATGTATTGTATCATTGAGTACTTGCTGTATACTAGACAAAAAGGGCAATCTCAACTTGCACAGTATTGTATTTGATGGCTAATTTGGACTATTACCTACCACCATGGAGTTCTTCATGATGCTTAATTATCATATAATTCTACCACTGCCCCAAAAAAACATCAACATTTTGATGAACTTTACACCAATGTCACATGGTGTGTGGATAGCTTTGGTGCGCGGTACAAAAATGGGAACAAAAAATGTGAGTAGCCCAAAATGCGGTACTGTTGGAGTTGCATTATTCGAATTGCTTGGTTGGAAGAAGATACATTTATCTGAAACACAAAACGATTTTGAATGTGTGTTTCACGTAGGCACACCACATATCCAATGAAATATTATATATATTCAAATAATACTTGGGCACACCACACATAAGTTCTTTCTTTTTTCAACCTTAGCATGTAAGGCCTTTTTTCATTTCATTACTTTATAATTCATTAATATTTAGGTTCGCCAATTTTGTCGATCAAATCGCAAATGTACCACGATTGAGAACGCGCGATCCGAAACGGAAATCATGAGGGGTTTGACGAATTCGGTAACCCAGGTTTACGCAATGTCCAAGTTGCTAACTTGGAAGTGCAAATAGTAGGTAGCGGTTTTTTACTTAATAATCTGGAGCAAACTTCTCAATTTGCTAAAGCTGAAAGATCATATAATGATATTGATATGTACTTCTTTTTTGCATCAACTACTCAGAATTCAGCAACCTACACAATCATTAAGGTCTGTATTGGATCTGAAGATCATTCTTCCAAACCAACTGCATCAAGATTAACATACAGTGGCAGTGTAAGCTTTTCCAAACCATAGATCGACATCTACACTTATTTTCACCTGTATCTCCCTTTATACCTTCTTATATTGTGGTACATTACCAAAGCATCTCAAATCACTAGACACCTAATTATTTTCATTGCAAAGTCTGTCTCCTTTTACCATATTTATTCCTAATTGCATTCTTCTGAATTCCCACGCATCCGTCTTAACATTTTCCCTCTACCATCAATATGCTTGATCGCTTGAATTATAATCTAACAGTCAACATTCTATAGCAAACAACATTATCTAATTCTGTAAAACTGAAACGCAAAGCTATAAAGGACCTGTTCTAAAGCAAATAATACAATATAGAGATGCGGACATCCAGTCTCACCCGTGGCTCGTATATCAACGTAAGAGGAGATGCATCGCATCCATGTGACTCGATTAGTTGATTAGAATTGAGTCTAGATATGGTCTTTTTATTTTATTTGAGTTGACTTTTTTTTTTTCTATTATTTAGTAGTCTTTTAGTCCCACATTGCTTGGAAAATTTCTTTTATTTTTGTAAAGCCTATATAAAGGCCCTTTCTCTAGTTAATAAAACTATTGCATAATTATTTTAATTAAACAGTTATGAGTGATTCTCTTCTCTCCCAAAATTCTCTTCGGAGTGTGAAACCTTAAGAAACCCTAGTTTAGGCTACCATCTACCGCCTCTCACCATCTCCTTCTCCTCCTTATAAGCATGTGCCACCTTCTTTGGCTCCCCTTGGCTGCGCCCCACCCTCTTTCTCTTCCATTCATTTCACCCCTCTGTTATGACCGAATTGATATACTCTGATACTAATTATTGTGCATAACCTGGGATGTCGTACTAATTATGATACCGATAGTTGGGAGATACGAGATCCCCACCAACGACTTCAAGCACGTCATGAGATCGACTACCTTGAGCACACAAGATGAATATTAAAAGATATAAGAAGAAGAACAATAATTTAACGTGGTTCGGCCTAAACTTGGCCTACATCCATGGGGAGAGAACTTGAGAGAGCTTTATTAATAAACTTGATACAAAGAGATCCAACATTCCTCTTTATAACACAAGATTATTCACCTCCACCTTGAATTTACGCCTAAATTATAAGAGTATATCTTCTCTCTATGCACTTTCATTTTGCTCCTCTCTTTCTTAGCTTTTTAGGGCCTTCTTGGCTTTTTAGGGCCTTACATTGTTGTTCACAACTTTATTCTCCTCTTCTGCTCCAATTTACAATGATGGGTTACAACTTTTATTTAGAGAATTTTACAATACAACTTCTATTTGGACTATGAGATGATCTTGACTGTTGGATGCTTGAAGAATCTTGATCAATCTTATTAGGAGTTGATCTCCTTGATCTAGAAGGATTCTAGATCTTTTAATCTTTAAAAATAAATCTTCATTGAATATGAATTGAATCCTATGCATAGTCCTCCTGAAAAGCTAACTCGCAATCACCTGAAAAGAAACTGCTTCATTTTGATTTGCTTCTTCTTCTTCAAGCCATCGTCTTCTCCAACTCAATTGGATTTTCTTTGACCATCATCTCCTCTTGAAAAATAAGACAAAATTCTAACAATCTTCACCTTGACTTGCTTTTCAAGCTTTTCGCAAAACAACTTGAGATTTTGAATTACTATCTTAATTCTTTTCTTAGTTGTAACCATATCGTAAAGTATTTAACTTTGCCTCCTCTCCCCGGGGCCTTTGGTGGACCGCCATGCCATGGATCATCTCAAACCTTGCCTGAGTGAACCCTTTCTGTAGTCGTTCTGTAACTCTTAAACTTGTTGCAGTTTTCCTTAAAGCTCCACCTCGAAGTGAGCTCCCTTCAAGCTTTTCATTGAAACTCCCTGACTTAGATCACTGTCGTCACCAGCCAATTCCACTTTGTGATGCCTTTCCAGCCATGGAGCCCTGCAGGTCTTGAGACAATCCGCCTCTAATTCTGCCATGGTCTTAACAACTTTACACGAACATTGTCAAGAACTTGTCGTGCCATGGTCTTCCACCGATCACTTGGTGATAATCCACCTTCTATCGATGTTTTGACCTCGAGACTTACCGTCTTTACATAACTGCCATGGTCTTATCGGGCCTTCTTGTCACACACTGTCATAGTCTTCTTTCCATCAATCAAGGCTGACATCCACTACTGTGTTGATATTTGTCAGATATATTGCCCTGCTATCGATGATCTTCAAACTTAATGATCCACCAATACCTGTAATAATCTCATCGTGTCACGACTAGCCCGTCGTAACTTTGACTGTGATCTCCGTCGATTCCTTTAACCGATCTTTACAGAACCTGCATCAGACATTGAAATCTTCTCGATCTGCACCCACCATTACATTCAAAATATTGAAATACATAGGGTTTGATACCTTAATCGTCTGAATCCGACTACGATTGCATGATCTACCTTCCGATTAATTTCGTCCATTGATCGTCTTCATCACCCTCTGCTGTTTTTCTTTTGACTTGTTGTCGCAGCGAGCCTCCATAGGACGCCTTGTGTGATGCCTTTGTGAGCTCATCGAGCTCGTCTTGTCATCCGCCATTGGCGATGATCCGATCATCACCTACGCATCTACCGGGTTCAGATTTGAGTATCATTGAGCCTTGACGACTCCACCTTGATTAATTTACCACAAAAGTCATTGATCTTTCCCTTAGAACAAATCTGAACTTTCTTATTGTCTTCTTCATCTTGATGCCTCTACCGACCTCCATCGACCTGACATCTTCTTCTTCATTTAGAGCACTCGAGTCTTGAATGAACACCATCAACTCTAATACCATTTGTTGTGACCGAATTGATATACCCTGATACCAATTATTGTGTGCAGAATTTGGGATACCATACTTACTATGATACCAATAGTTGGGAGATACGAGATCCCCACCGACGACCTCAAGCACGTCATGAGATCGATTACCTCGAACACACAAGATGAATCTTAAAAGATATAAGAAGAAGAACACACAATTTAATATAGTTCGGCCCAAACTTGGCCTACATCTACGGGGAGAGAACTTGAGAGAGCTTTATTAATAAACTTGATACAAATAGATTTAACCTTCCTCTTGATAAACAAGAGTACTCACCTTCCCCTTGAATTTACGCCAAGATTAGAAGAGTATATCTTCTCCCTATACACCTTCACTTTGCTTCTCTTCTTGGTTTTTTTGGGCCTTCTTGACTTTTTAGGGCCTTACATTATTGTTCACCATAACTTTATTCTCCTCTTCTGCTCCAATTTGCAATGACGGGTTACAACTTTTATTTATACGATTTTACAATACAACTCCTATTTGGACTATGAGATGATATTGACTATTGGATACTTGAAGAATCTTGATCAATCCTATTAGGAGTTGATTTCCTTGATCTAAAATGATTCTACATCTTTTAATCTATATAAATAATTCATTGAATAGGAATTGAATCCTATTCATACTCCTCCTGAGAAGGAAACTCGCAATCGCTTGAAAAGAAAACTACTTCACCTTAATTTGCTTCTTTTTCTTCAAGCCATCGACTTCTCCAACTCAATTGGATTTTCTTTGACCATCATCTCCTCTTGAAAAATAAGACAAAATCCTAACACTCTACTTGCTTTTCTTGTGACTCCCCACTCCACCAAGGCAACACTCCATCCCCTCCTTCCCCATCCCTTTTGACGCCTTCTTCACCCTCCCTTTCCTTCTTGATTTCTTTTGCGCCTCCGCCACAAGCCCTACTCTTTTGATCCAACGATTTCATTCCACAAAATCCTAAATCTATATTATTTGAGTGATTAATGGAGTCATGGCATATCTGAATGTAGATTCTGGTATTATTGAAAACAACCAAGAGTTCTTGAGCATTGAATCATCATTCTTGGACTTTGAGTTTAATCCAGAGGAGACCGTTGAGGAGTACATAAATCAAATCACGTCCATTGTTGCTGAGAACATGGAGCTTCATTTAGAGATACACGATTTGTAGGGCATGTTTCATCCAGAGATGCATGTGCACCCCAATTTTTAGGCCCGTCAGCTTATTGCACCACCACCACATGATAAGGACATTAGGTCAAACGTGATCCTCAGTAGGTGAGTTTTTTTGATAACGGTCATTTCATTGTAGGGTCTTGATAATCAATCTCTAAATTTTTATCTGCCTTTCTGTTGTCCACACATTTGTGAGATTGTGTGCATCTGCGACTTGTGATTCATTACTCTTTATATTAGTTGTGGAAGCTTTGCTTGTATAATATAACTATTATCTTTACTTTGTTCATGATTGAAATTGCTTAGCCTGCACGTGCTTTTTCTTTGTTAATTCCATCGCAAGCATTATTAATTTAGCCTTTATTACCTGAAGAGCATATCTAATTGGTGAAGCGTAGTTTTGATAGTTGTATCTCTGATTTCCAATCACACGGATACATTTCACATCATAGAGTCTCACTGTAGGACACAGACAAAAATAATGACTTGACATGCCAAAGGTGGTAATGATAAAGAAGTATAAGAATAATGCAAATTGGAACAAGGCGTTCAGAAATAATGTTTCCATGGATTTCCCAAGAAATCAAAAGGTAATAGCTAATTCAAAAATGTGTACTAGAAAGAACACGCGTCTTGCAAGGCAAACTAGATAAAAATCATATGCATCACCATGAGATGGCCCATTGCTGGCTGTCTTAATGACCCTTTACTAAGCCATACAACTCAAACATAAAGGTCAACTGTTGTGTCTACCAGAGGTCTTCCCAATCTGACATGCTGAACAATCTAACAAGTAACTGAACTAGCATGAATTTGCATGATAAAGAGGCACCATGTTGTCTGTAAACAATATCCAAGGTTAATGACATTAGAAAGATGATGCATGAAACCATGTCATATATTAATTGATCATGAAAAAAAAGGAAGCAGAACATACCAAAATCCATCTCTGATGATGAGGTAGAACCTTCATCAAAATCTGCTTCAGGAACGGCCTTCTCATGCCAAACAGGCCCAACCGCTGATTCCATATCTTTAATAAATTGATCAACATCAAGTTCCACTTCATTTGAGTTCCTTTGAAACAGATGAAAAGAAAGAGTTTGTTGTGGATCTCAAGTGCAATGCAACAAAAACAAAAACAAAACAAACAAAAAAAAAAATTCATTTGACTTAAGAAGAAGGAAGCATCTGGGCAGCCCGAACAACCGAAAGAGGGAAATGTGTGGAGAGAGGAGTAAAAAAAAGATTGAGGATGGAGTTTTTCTAACGAAGTATGGAAGAAAGGAAAAGGGCTATCGACAGTCCTCTTGAGCTGTCGACAACACAGACACTCATACGTCTCTGCAGGTGTCTCTGCTGGTGAAACGTGTTGTCGACAGCTGACAACTTGTGTTGTCGACAGCATTTTACAGAAAGTTGGAATTTGTCAGAGTATAGGTTTGCTGTCGACAGGCCCCTTGGGCTGTCGATAGCGTTTTGCTTCTGGGCGAATCCGAGGTGGTTTCTGAGTTTGTTTCTGATTTGAATTCAGAGTTTTTGATTTCTTTTTCTTCAGGGACTCCATGCCTATATAAAGAGCGGGTATATATCTTGTACTTAATTGATTTAATAAGATCTCTTTCCCCTTCTGCCCCGAGGACGTCGGCAATTGCCGAACCTCATTAAATTCGCGTGTTCTCGCTTTCTTTCTTTTTCTTTGCTTGTTTGTGCGATTGGTGACTATTTTCTAGTGTTGCTCTTCTCTGCCACTGAGATTCCAACAAGCGGTATTAGAGCTTTTCAAGTTCGACGGGGAGTTTTTCGTTAGGGTGGAACAAGCCGCTTTGAAGACTGTCTACAGTTTTCGACTAGAGGTAAAGATCTGATCTTTCCTAATTGAATTTGTTTTCACTAATTATTTTTCACATTACATTGAGGAATCTTTTGAGAAGATGGCCAAAAGTAATCAATCATCAGTGAAACCTGTGAGTCATCTTTCGTTGAATATTGATGTCGTGAAGTTTGATGGCACGAAGAATTTTGGGATATGGAGATGAGAGATGATGGATGTCCTGACAGCATCAAACCTTAAAGACTCTCTACGTCTGGAAGAAAAATCGAAGGAGACATCTGAGAAGGACTGGGACAGGATAAACTGGACGGTGTATGACATCATCAAGTCTTGTTTAATACAAGACATCAAGTATCATGTACTATATGAGACTCCCGCAAGGAAGAATTGGGAGATCCTCGAGAAGAAGTATGTGACGAAGAGCATCGAGTCTCGATTGCATCTGAAGATGAGGCTTTATCGCTTCCAATTGAAGAGAAGACTCTTCATTGGCGAACACATGAACAATTACATAAAACTTCTTGCAGACCTATTTAATGTGAATGTTAAGATTGAAGAAGAGGATAAGGCGGTGATCTTCTGAATTCTCTTCCTGATGAAGAGTACAACCTTCGTCATAACCTTGATCAACGATAAACAAAACACTTAAGTATAGTGATTGTCACGCCCCGCTTCCCAAGATACACTGAAGCGGAGACGCGACATGAGTCGGCGTCGCTTATACGCAAGGAAAATACCTCACGTATACGCGCTAAGCCTTAAGTAACCCGAAACAAGCTATAATAAATCCCAACTAAAATAAATCATGAATACTGCAATATCACATATAAGCAACCACGCATGATATCATATAAATAAAGACTGAAATAACAACTGAATCTGATATAATGAGAATCAGGAAATAATATGAAGGCTAGAAAGATAAGAGTACCAGAATCGAATAGGGAGAAGCTCCAGCTCTTCGCGAAGCGTACAGTCCCATCGAACACCTGCACAATAGAAACAAAGCGTCCAATATCAGGACGTGCAAATCCAGGGTCGTCAGAAAACGACCTGGTGAGTGTGTGTGTAAAGGGGAAAGCTCGTGCATATAAACAATGTGCACAAAATAATAACAAGATAAACTGCAGTCAGAAGATAAATATATAACATGATAAACAAACAACTGAAGGATAACTGCATAACATGAATGAAGATAAAAGTCAACCATCACAACTATAAATAAGCAATTGATATCAAAGTGTGTAACTTACCATATGTCACTAGTCTGATTGGTTATTATTAACCTAACTAATGTAGTACTTAGATGTGTCCCATACCACAACCGTTTTCTCACATATCAAACAATGTTATCGTTATTGTAACTGCCTGCCAATGTAGTGCATGTGTTTTAGAAGTGTACCGTGCATGCCCGGTACCACGGTCTAACACCCCTGGCGCTGAATCAGGACAAGCCGCAAGGCTCTGACAACTGAAGACCACAGCCCCACACGAAAAGACAACTAGTGTGACGCCGTAATCCGGGCATAGGCCTGACAACTGACAACTGAATAGGTAGCCAGTACTACCTTGGTTCCCCATGGTTGGAACCCATAACTCGGTACCATAATAAGTCCTTTCAAAATACACGACATGCACCATCAGGCAATTACCCCTGTCCCCGAGTTATGATGTCTTTTATTAATAAGCAATCAATGTGATTTAATATGTAGTAGTATCTGATATCTCCAACAACTGCTGATGTCAATACTAGCTGATAATCTGACAACTGACAACTGATATCTGACAACTGATAACAACTGACAACTGATATCTGAAATAAAATACTAGAGATATAGCCACTAACACAATGGTGTCACAAGTAACTAGTAACTGATACAGATACCTGATAACTACTATAAACTCTGGATACATCATATGATCACCAACAATAAATATCACCGATAACTGATAAAGTGATAACTGTTATCTGATAACTCTGAAATACAAGATCACTGATATCGAATAGATCACTATCACAATAACTCAATCTCTAATAACTGAAGTAATCAATAACTAACATGAAGCACATAGTATATCCTCGAGATCAACAAGTCAACGGATACTGAAATCATATCTAAGTAGGGAATCATCCTCAAACAACATATGGATTAGAATATCTACTCCTGATACTCCACATCAACAAAATATCATCTAAATAAATCTCAATACTCACAACTGTAAATCCAGCTACATCAAACCTATTTTAATGAGTCCAAGATTCAATATAAAGAATGTAAAATTCCATATCAACTCTAACTCAAGATCAATCCAAATCACGGTCCAACTTTCCTCGTAACTAACTCCGAATCCAGAATAATAAACAACTAATAAGAACTAACAAGAATACTAATATCCTGGTGATAAAACATCAAGTCCACAAATGTCTAACATCAAATCACATCAGATCCATTATCCGTGGTATACCAAAACCATCTCATTTCAATATAGAAACGTCATATCTACTTGTCCATAATATCCAAAAGTGTTCCAGTTGGGATAATCACCAAATACATGAATATCAAATCTTCCAAACATAAACTATATCAACCTCAAGATCAAGCCGAGTCAAGTAACAGTCTAAGGTACATCAAAACTAGGTCTAAGCCAACAACGCTAAACTACCAACACATAAAATAATGCTGATACAAGCAAATATCAACTACATGAATAAGGTGGACAATCATGGATGTCTCATGAAGTAATACAAGTAATCAAACTGATAAAATGAAATAACGCTAATACAAGCAAATATCAACTAACGCTGATACAAGTAATACACGTAAGCCAACAACGCTAAACTACCAACACATAAAATAACGCTGATATAAGCAAATATCAACTACATGAATAAAGTGGACAATCATGAATGTCTCATGAAGTAATACAAGTAATCAAACTGATAAAATATAAAAGAAAGTCACATGAAATGATAAGAGCAATATGTAAGGCATACCAATAACGATAAATACACAATAACGAACACTCACATGAAATGACGCAGTTTCGGAACCGAATCACCGTCTAGTCTTCACTGCACGAACCGGTACTGGTCTACGGATCATCCCATGCATCGGTCTTCGGATTGCTTATGTATCGGGTCCACAACGAGCACGAATCTGAATCGGGTCCGGGTATATATATGTCATTAACATTCAAATCCATTATTAATGCACACTATTAAATAATATACTTATACACATAATTACAAACACACCACATATATAATTACAAACACACACTCATAATTTAATATACACATATTTAACCATGAAATAAACATAATGAAAGGGAGGGATGCAAGAGACTCACACACACAACACTTGCATGCATGCATATAAATCCATGCAACCACTAACCTATTTCATTACAAATGCATTGGTACACATATTTACACATATTACCCTACCTATATAATTCATGCATGCATATATATTTACCAACATACCCCTACACATTTTAATTAAACTTCCACATTATTACAACTTCACCCTTACACAAATAAATACACTAACCTCAAGCCGATTTGTGGCGCACCGACGGAGGCTCTGGTGGAGGCGTCTGGGGCCGCGGAGGGTGTCGTTGGATAGAGTATCTCGCCGTGAAGGGCGTGGGTGCATTCGCGCTCGCCGACGGTGATCCACAGCGGTCCACGGAGAGCCGGAAAATGGCTTGGAGTAAGGTATCTCAAGGAGTGCTTGGCTTGCCTGCAAGATTAATTCCCTGTGTTTTCTAATGAATCTATAAAAATTGACAATTGTATGTTTTCCATGTTAAGGGAAAGAACTTGACATGGTTTTTCTTCTCGCCTGAGCAACATCTAGTACAGCTCATTGGCTAATGTAATGCGGGTTTCAAACTAATCCACAGTATATTACAAAACTAAGAGAATATCACAAGGACGGATGAGAGGTTTCAACCTGCCAACCTGAACTGCTGGTTTCGGGCACCTTCAGTATCTCCGAAATTCTCTAAGTGGCTTGAAGTTAATCGGGTGGGTTTCTGGTGTAGCATTCTCATCCTGTTTCCACGTCTTTATAGTTTTGTCCGCTTCACAAGTAACAAGTTTTGAGCCGCTTATATCATATGAAAGAGCACAGATGCATGCTCCACTCTCCAGTGAACCAGGCTGGACAATAGTTTGCGACTGCTGGTAATTATGACCCCTCTTCCAATCCCAAAACCATAGGCTCCCATTGTCACCAACAGAAAAGTTACAGAAGGGTTAATCCAGATTGTTGCAAGCTTTTAAAGTTAATACTGTTCATATATGCTTCATTTCAGAACCATTTGGTCGGATCGCTTCAGTATTCCAACCAATTTAAGTTCCACCTCTGACATTAATGGTTAATAATGATTATTTTATTGTCATTGCCAACTTAATAACATCATACCTGCAGTTGCTAATACACCATCTTCATTTACCGCCATTGAATTATGATTGTCTTCTGCTGGTACCTGGCTTGGGGAGAGGCATGGCGTGCCGTCGCCTTGAGCGCTCACACCAAGGTGAGTTGCGGCCACGGGGAGTGCTCCGGGCTGCTGAAGTGCAGGCGCAAGGTGTTGTCGAGGAGGGGAGGAGGGGGCGCTGGTTGTGGGTGAAGGGGGGTGCATCCGGCGGAATTCCGGCAACGAGGAGGCGCGCCCAAGGAAGGAGGGAGGCGGCCTGGTGGTTATGCCGCCGGCGGGGTCTCGACGAAGAAGAGGTGGTGCTCGGGTTGCCGCTGCTACTGCTGGACTTCGCCCTGGGGGCTGTGCGGGTGGAGGCGAAGCTCCAGGCTGGCCTGGGGCGTGGGGGGGCTGTGCTGGTGGCTTCGGATCTGCTGGAAGGGGCGGCTGGGTTTGGAGATTTGGGGGAATAAAATAGATTTAGGTTTAGGGTTTGTGTTTGGGTTTAAATGGGAGATTAGATATAGAGTTAGTGGTAATGGGTAATGGGTTGTTAATGGGTTAAGGCAATACAGGGTAAGGGAAATATGGAAAAGAATAGGAAATAATAAAGGTAGTAATAATAATAGGAATAATGATAATAATAGTAAGGTAATAATAATAACAAAAATAAGAATAATAGGAATGATAATACCACTACCACTAGTATTTATACTAATATAAGAAATAAATAAAGAATATAATATTAACACTAATAATAATTAATAAACACCGACAATAAAAATAAAGATAACACTAATAGTAATAATAATAAATAATAATCATAATGGAAAAAATAATAATAATAACTACCATTAATAATAATAATGAATAATAACCTTAATGAAATAATGGGAATAATAAATAAGTAACAATTAATAATAATAATGGTAAATATAAAAATAATAGTAATAAGTAACTAAAAATATTGATAATTAATATTGGTAATAATATTTAAAGCTAAAATACCATTTACTATCTTAAAAATAATTCCATATTTAATAATAATAATCACAAGAATGAATATAATAAATTAAGTTGATTAAAAATCATAATAATAATAATTGGCAAATCAAAATAAATACTTAGAAAAATAAAAATACAGTATTTCTAACTAAGGATCTTACAGTGATGTGTCAGCTGCTCTTGTAAATTATGAAGTACGAAAGAAGAATAAGCAGTCTTCTTCAAAGAGTAATTCATCAGAGGTATTGATGGTAAGAGGCAGGAGTTCCGGCAAGAAGGTGGCGATCGTGGGAGATCGAAGTCTAGACTGAGTTTTAGAGATCTGAAGAAGAACTAATGCGTCTTTTGTAAAGAGTTAGGGCACTGAAAGGTTGATTGTCCAAAGATCAAAGATAAGAATAAGGAGTCGAAGGCAGAGGCAAATCTCGTAAGGGTGATCAATACCCAATCGGGTAATACTTCACAGACAGGTGGATCAGACTTAGACTCATCGATATTTTCTTTCTCAGTCACTACTCCTACTATTGGTTACTCAAGAGATTATGACTGGATGCTAGATACATAAGCTACCTATCATGTATGTCCCAACATGGATTGGTTTTCTAGTTTTGATAAGCTAGATGGATGTTCTGTTTTCATGAGTGAGATGATCGTCCATGTACCATAGAAGGAATATGTACAGTCCATATCAAGATGTTTGATGGGATAGTGTAAGAATTGAAGAAAGTGAGGTATGTACCTCAACTGAAAAAAAATCTTATCTCTGTTGGCGCCTTGAAAGCATTGGGTTTTCAAGTATCTATTAGAGATAGTGTTCTCCAGATGACTAAAGGCTCGATAGTTGTTTTGAAGGGCGTCTGACGCAATAATCTTTACTACTTGAAGGGTAGTATAGTTATAGGGCAAGTGGTTACTTCTACGAATTCACACAATGATTACACCTGACTTTGACATATGAGGCTCGAATACAGGAGAAAAGTCTTTGGAAGCTCTTGCAAAGTAAGGTTTATTGAAAGGTACCACTACTTGCAAATTGAAATTTTGTGAACATTGCTGTTGGCTCAAAGGCCTATCACCCTAGTTTTGATGATGATCAACTCATGAAGTTATGTTTACTAATGATCTTGTGTTTAAATAGTGACAGATTCATTATCAAGATCTTAGTAGGTACATAGCTCAACAAAGGATAAAATGTCAAGATTTGGAACTAGCACGGTGTGATCTAAGGAGCTTTTGGATCAAGCTTGGACCAAGTCAAGAAGATGAGAGCCTTCAAGTGAAGACTTCAAGAAGATGAAGACTTATGTCTAGGTATAAGATTTTGTTTTTGTTTTAGATAAAATGTAAAGGATAGATAGTTGGTGGATTGCTCAAGTATATATCACACACACACTCTTGATAGTTTTGTTTTTACAAAAGATTTTTCATTTTGAAAAATACATGTTTGGATTTTGGTTTTCATGTATACATATCTTTTATTCAAAATCAAGTTTAGAGCTTAAATGTCAAAGAGTTAGATATTTCATCTTATTTGTGTAGTGGATCATATCCATACACACTATGCTTTAATGAGTTCAAAATATCTAGTTTTTATTTGAAGATGTTTTGGAAAAACAAAGTTTAGAAAATATTGTTTTGGAAAATACAATTTTTATCATGAGCCAGATATTTCCAAGTTACAAAAATAGTTCAATCTTTTATAACATGCCTGGATTTTGTGCAAGCATGTTTGTTTATCAAAGTATATTGGTTAAACTATTTTTGTAGATTTTTATGTATTTTATGGGATTTTATTTGAGCCAAAGAGACTAACTTTTTAATCCCAGAAAATTGTTTCAGGCTTCGAATAAGTCGACTTCTACCTTTATAGTCGACTAATACTGAAGTCGGCCGACCGTACCGGTCGACGACGTGCACAGATGTGCACGCCTTTGTGCACTGAAGGACGGCCGACCGTACGGGTCGACCGCTCCAGAGAGCTCTGCTCTCTGGAAAGTTCGGCCGACCGTACGGGTCGACCGACAGAGAGTTCGACTCTCTGCTCCAGTGGCTCGGTCGACCCGGGCGGTCGACCGTGGCTCCAACGGTCGGATTTCTGACCATTGGCGGTCGACCGACCCGGTCGACCAGCAGGCCTGACAGAGCCCCAACGGCTAGTTTTCCAGACTCTATATAAAGGGTCATTTGGGGGCTGTTTTCTATAAGATTTGGAGATAGTTTTAGAGCCAGTTTTTCCCACTCTTTTCAGAAGTTTTTCTCCACAAAATAGAGAGCAAATATTTCCTATCTAAAGGAAAGTTTTATCAAGAGTGCAAAAGAGATTTTCTTGAGTTTTTCACCAAAGATTCTTTCCTTGTTTTCTCACACAAACACTTGAGCATCCATTGATCTATTCATCCTATAGGAGTGTTGTAGTGAGAGTTTTCATTGGTGATCAAAGTGTTTAGATCACCAAAGATCTTTTCTTTGTTCTTTGAGGAGACGGGCAAGTGTGCTCGTGGTTGTTTAGGGTTCGGGTGCGAACTCTTTGTTTGAGGTGCGGCCTCGGCGAGCTAGTGAGCTTGCGTGTGTACGGGACTAGGGAGTCCGAGGGCTTGTAGGTGTTGCGGCACCGAGGAGAGATCCATTGGGATCTTGCATAGTGGAAATCCTTCGTGTGTCGAAGGCGGGGATGTAGAGCAAGTGTGCTCGAACCTCGAAACATACCCTTGTGTTTGCGATTGCCTTTTCTCTCTCTCTCTCCCTTACTTGTTTATATCTTGCATTCAATTATTGTCTTTACATTTACATGCTTCATATATTGTGCTTATATTGATATACTTGCTTGGGATTGTTTACTAACATTTGTATTCAACCAAGAGAGCCAACGCGGCACCTCAACCCATTCAAGGGGAATCTAGAGGAGTTTGTCCAGAGCCCTTCACGGGGAATTCGGCAACACTCTTGTGTTATACATAGTGTTTAGTGTAAAAGATTTATTAGGTTATAATTGTTTTTAGCTTTTGCATCATTTGGCATTAAGTGACCATTAGATTAGCCATCACCTATTCACCCCCCCCTCTAGGTGAACTTTCAATTGCGTCATCATAAAGAAGACCAAGATGAGATTCAGCATCTCGACTCATTGCACCGAGGGAATTCTGGGTTATTTTCACACAGATGTCTGGGGACCTATCAAGATGGCATCTATTAGAGGTAATTACTACTTTATGTCTTTTATAGATGATTACTCTAGGCGATATTGAGTATATATCATCAAGCACAAAGGGAAGTCCTGGAATTATTTATGGAGTGGAAAAAGAATATGGAAAAGAATACAGGAAGAAAAATCAAGGTACTTCGCTTAGATAATGGAGGAGAGTACACAAGTGATATTTTCCTATAGCTATGCCGCGATGAGGGCATAGAAATGTACTTCACAGTAAGAAAAACATCATAATAAAACGGGGTGGCTGAAAGGATGAATATGACCTTACTAGAGAAGGTCCGATGCATGTTGTTCAAAGCCGGCATATCGAAATTTTTTTGGGCTGAGGCATTAGCGCATACTTGCCATCTCGTTAATAGGTTGTCTTCTTCTGCAATAGGAGGTAAAACTCCTCTAGAGGTTTGGTCAGAAAAAATAGCTCATGATTATGATTCGCTATAGGTATTTGGATGTTTAGCCTACTATAGTGTCATAAAAGATAAGTTGGACCCAAGGGCGAGAAAAAGAGTGTTCATAGAATTCAAAAAAGGAGTAAAAGACTACAAAATTTGGGATCCGAAGGACATGAAATTTATCTTGGGCAGAGACGTCACATTTGACGAGACTTCAATGGTGAAGCCTACAGACTCTCAGCAGGTGGAGAGTCAAACGACCAACATGATATTGCAGCAGGTGGAGAGTGATGCTACTTCACTGTCTCTAAACAGATTAGTTTGAGGTCATACCCTCAGTGACACAGGGTGGTCATCAGGTAGCCGAACAAGATATTGATGATGATGAGGATCAAGGACATACTATAGATGATATCCAAGAATGCATTGCAGTTGGAAGAACCCGGAGAAATCCATGTAAACTCATTTGGCTCACTACTAACATGATCATAGCCTATTGAATGCAAATTAAAGTATCGTGTAGATTAGGGCTAGCGGGTCATATCCACGAGGAGAGATGCGATGCAAGCATTTCAGTATTTTTATGAAAAACGAGTTTCAGTGTCATGTTTTTTAGATGAAAAGAAGATGGAGAGTAAAGAAGGGATTCAAGGAAAAACTGAAAATTAAGAATAGATTTTGGAGAATATGATCTTTAAAAATACTTTGAGAATAATTTTGTTGTTATTTAAATGATGAAAAAGATCCGGGCTCACTAATCTTCAACTCAACTACTTATTTCTCAAGAAAGTTTTAATACCTCACTTTAGTCATAGACAAAATACAAAGTCTCCTTAGAGTCTTCAAGTAAAACAAATGAGATGATTTTGTTTTAAACCTGAAAACTTTTCTTTACACAATGTTTAAAAATAGAATGTTAAACCATCAAGCTAGGTAGCAAGTATGGAATAAAAATAATTTAGAAATAGTTGTGTTTTTTGAAATAACTGTTTAAAGTTTAACACCTATCCTTATGTGCCTTCAAGAACAAAATTTGACTTAGGCATACCAATGATTCAAGTGGGTTACTTTCATGAAAATCAATCAAAAGAAGAGGGGAACAAAAGATAGATTAGCGAGCCAAAAAAAATGTTTAGCTACTCACGATTGATGTAAAACAAAGCATATGAAATAAATGTAACATACCAGATAGTTTGGAGAAGAAGGAAAATCTTGAATTTTTATTTATGTCACTTCAACTGCAAATTACAATCACTCTCTCTCTCTCTCTCTCTCTCTCTCTCTCTCACTTGTGACTGGAATAGACTAGAAAACCAAATGAAATTACAAGTAAATAGCAACTATTTAACATAAATTCTAGCCTTAAGAATGATACTTTTAGATCATAATCTTTGTCCCTTTCTTCATAAATTTTCTTAGTATTTATAGGGAAAAACTAGAGGGGGGAGGGGTGAGCAGATAGGGGAAGCAAACGCTCTCTGTATCTCAATTGAATTGTCTCGGATCCGCTATCTGGATGTGGTAAGAAAATCTTGGGAAAATTCTTCTTTTTTCCCTTTATCCAAAAAGATTTCAGATTGATTTTCTGATTTTGACGATTCTTCTATTGATCTTTGGTTAACTAATTGGATCCAAAAAAATTCGAGTTTAACTGAACTTCATTTAGTATTATGTTCCCTGATATGCACTGATCTTTAACTGAAATTACCTTTATCTCTTTCATTTTGAATTAATCTGAGTTTCAGTGAGCTTTGGACTTCTTTTCTCTTTCTTCTCTCTTGGTAATGGCCTGCACACTATTTACACAAAAAATAAGAATAAAAGTAGAGTTTATTATAACATAAATATGAGAAATATGACAACAAATATGCAATATCTGTGACCGATCACACCCTCATACCTATCTTTTGTTCGTCCTCGACCAAAACAAAACTATCTATTTTCATAGGAAACACGATTACACTTAGCATGTGCAACAAGCCGTTAAACCTCTAGGTTACCCTAGAGGATAAGTTTTGTCTCATGAGGGTTTTCAGTGGATTACACCCACAAAATCTATAAAGAAAGAGAAACAAAGTACTAATAATTTCGAAAAGTATTTTGAAAGAGAGAAAATATTTGAAGTATTCTTGTAAAATTTCAAGTAATCTATAAGTTATAGAAAAATTGAAATATTCATTCTTAAACTTAGTCTCGATTCAAAAACTTATTTTTAATCAAGGTAAGGAGTCAAACTGTATTTCTCATCTAGTCTTTTATTTTACCTAAAGTCATATGCACCGTGAAATTTTGACTCGGGATTTTTCAACTCTAATTCTTATGCCTTATTTTTTTGTATATTTTTAGTGGTATTATCCGTTAGTTCTATTAGGCTTTCTAATCTACCCATGTAACGAGCCTTAAGGCTACTCCGAACCAAATAGTCTTAGGGCACCGGGTAAGAAAATACTCCAAGGATTTAAGGACTCGAGTAAATAAGGCCGCAAAACTAAAGGTTTTTATTCATAAGATGTACCATTTTAGGCGTGAATACTTATGCTTTATGAGGCACAAATACCTAGCTTAATCGGAGGATTTTTGATATATATATATATTCAAACTTATTTAATCACCTTTTACATAAATACCAAGGCTTGCTTAGGCTAAAGCACCTAGCAAATCAATAATTAGATTTGTTTATTTTTTTTATAAGACATGAGAATTTTTGTTTTTAACCCTAAGTGTGTAAGCGTAAAAAGTGTGCATATTTCATCAAGGTAAAAATCAGGACCACATTACTTTTTCAATTTTTCTTGCTAACCCTAAAATCAAACAATAATCTTATTTTTACTAAGTATAAGAAATTCTAATTATTAGTCTCCTATTACTTAAAATTAAGTTAATTTCTACAAAAAATATGTCAAAATATTGTTCTCTTTTCAAAAAGTTTTTTTTTTTAATATGTGTCATGTTAGAACCCTCCCCTACGCCTATCTCATGCATTGTCCCTAATGTATGAAAGAAATGAATAGATGCATGAAATGAAATGTAAAAGAGGTAAAGTTACCGATACACTGGGTCGAATAGACCCATAGCCATTTTATTTACCAGCACCAATTCCAAGAAAGGTTTAAGACGTTGACCATCTACCTTAAAGTCATTCCCATTCTTGGTGTCACTGATCTCTACAACACCATGTGAAAACAAGGTCTTTATAATGAATGGTCCAGTCCATCTTGATTTCAAATTTCCTGAAAAAAGGTGAAGCCTAGAATTATAGAGTAAAACTTTTTGTCCGTAGATAAAAGTTTTTCTCATGATAAACTTATCATGAAAGAGTGTTATCTTAGCATTATTATAGGCCTCATTTCTCAACTCCTCAAGTTTGAAAATTTTCAATTTTTGAAAGTCATCGACCTTGTCTAAATCAAAATTTAGCTGCTTGATGGCCCATAAAGCTCGGTGCTCTAACTCAACAAGCAGGTGGAAAGCCTTTTCAAAGATTAACTTATATGGTGACATCCCTGGAATTGTCTTGAAAGAGGTCCTGTGGCCCATAATGCATCTATAAGTTTGGTGGACTAGTCTTTCCTATTTTGGTTCACGGTCTTCTCCAAAATAAGCTTAGTTTGCCTATTGGAGACCTCTACCTGCCCACTAGTCTGAGGATGATATGGTGTGAATAAATTGTGAGTTATGGCATACTTTCGCATAAGAGCTTCGAAGGATCTATTGCAAAAATGGGAGCCATTATCACTGATGATAGCATGAGGGGTTCTGAAGCGCGAAAAGATGTTCCTCTTTCAAAAACTTGTTGACATCCTTATCATCATTAGTTTTACTTGGAATGACTTCTACCCACTTGGACATATAGTCCACAATAACTAATATGTATGTTTCCCAAATGAATTAGGAAATGGATCCATAAAGTCGAAGCCCCAAACATTAAAGAGTTCTATTTTTAGAATTGGGTTAAAGGGCATCATATTTCGCTTTGAGATCCTTCAACCATTCGGCATCTAGGGTACGTCTTGCAAAACTTAAAGGCATCTTTGAACAAAGTGGGCCAATAAAACCCACTTTGTAGCACTTTTTCAGCAGTTTTGCGAGGACCAAAGTGTCCACCGCATACAAGCTCGTGACAAAAAGACAGAATACTCTTAATCTCCTCATCGAGAATGCATCTCCTAATGATTTGGTCGGAACAATACTTAAAAAGATATGGTTCCTCCCAGAAGAAATATCGGACTTGAGATAAGAACCGTAGACATCTTATTTGGACCAATGAGATGGAGTTTGGTTCGTGACTAAGTAGTTTACTATGTCAGCGAACCAAGATTCCCTAAAGGCAACCAAGAGTTATTCATCGGAAAAGTTATCATTGATGGGCAATTCATTACATGGTGAGTTTAAGAGACGCGAGAGATGGTCAACAACGATATTTTCTATGCCTTTCTTATCTCGTATCTCGAGATCGAATTCTTGAAGAAGGAAAAATCTAATGAATTAGTCGGGCCTTAGCATCTTTCTTTGCCATAAGGTATCTTAGCGCAGAATGATCGGTGAAAATGGCAGTCCAAGAAGGTAGGGACGAAATTTCTCTAATGCAAATACTACAACCAAGAATTCTTTCTCGATTGTAGTGTAGTTCAATTGCGCATCATTGAGAGTCCTACTTGAGTAGTAAATCACGTGCTGCTTGTTATTAATACGTTATCTTAAGACATCGCCTATAGCAAAATCTGATATTGATCGGAGCGGAACCAGCACTTGAAAATATATGTTTTATGAAATCAATGAAAGGCTTGTGTGTGCTAATGTTCCCTCGATACTTCCGTTATAGCATTGGCTCAATGGGTCAAATCTACAGGGACGGGAGGCGATAGAAGTATTAACAGTTTATATTCACGTAGGTTGTTAATAAGTCTTCTTTGTTAAAAGAATGAAGAAGAAAATTAAAAAAAGAAATCTAGAAGTGATAGATGGAGAAAGTGATGAAAACGGTAAAGAAAACAAAAGAGAAGTGGTTGTGGAATCGGTGGAAGAAAACAAGAAAGTAGAAAATGCGAGATAAAAGAAAATGAAATAAGATGTGATTTTGGAAAAATGATAAACGAGTTTGGAAATTGATTTTTAAAACAAGATAAAAGAAAACTCATGGCTACTAACTATTAATTGCTCCACTAATCAAGCTAACCTCTTAGTGATAGTTGTCTCACATGGATCTTTGGCCATCACTAATCCTTGGCTTCAAGAGACGATACAAAGTATGGCATATAAGAAGGTTCTTCCACATTCAAACAACACATCCATACCACACAACAAGTTACATTTTACTATTAAATCATTAAAATCAAGTAGAGATGAGCATGAAATAAAGAAGACATTGTAAGTTAGCAAGTTAGTGGGTTAGATGTTAGAAATGTTAGAGTGTTAGAATCTATCATCATGAGTCATTAATGGCTCTTGCAAGAGCAAGACCTTATAGAGGCTAATAGATTCATGTGGATTATCAAGTAAGTGGTTAGATGGTTAGTGGTTAGTAGTTAGATTGCCATGAGAAGAAAAGTTAGCTAATCATCATGTAGAAGATAGAGAAGATTACAATGGATAAGAAAGGAGACACATTTACATAAATTGTCACCATCTATTACATCAATTTCTCTCTTTCTCTCTCTGAATCTTTTTGCCCTAATACATGAATCTAAAAGAAAATAAAATACAAAAGAAAGAAGAACACCTAACTACACTACACTAAGAGAGAGAAAACCTAACCTATTTTCAATCTGCTTGCGTTTCAGGCCTCTACAGGGGTTTTTATAGGCAAAAGGGGATTCAAGAAGACGAGATGAGGCCATGTGTCATAGATCGACGCATGGCCCCATCACATTGCCGGGGAAACGCGACTATTGTCGCGTTTTCGTTGCAAAACTAGGGACTTAAGTCCCTGGTTTTGGCGAGGAACTTCTCCCGACTTCGAGGACCTTCCTGATATATTTGGATTCTGGTATTTTCGCCCATATATTCGTTTGACGTGCACAAGGGTCTAAGTTAATGCATCTTCTAGAAGTTTCCTTGCTTGGCCTCCAAGAAATACGGATTTAATTACCCAAAAATGGGTTTAATTAAGCTCTTATTATCCTTTTGCCCTTGTCTTGATTATCTGCAAGAGAGACCAAAACACAGTTTAGACTGACATTTTATTCATAAATCACTAGGGAAATGCGATATAATAATGCAGAATTATAGACTAATCACACCCCCACACTTATGCTTTGCTCGTCCTGAGCAAAACAAGAAAAAAAACTATACTACAAATGTATTACACCACTTTCGCAGGTGACACGATTGCGCTGAGCGTGTGCAACAAGCCATTAAACCTCTAGGTTACCCCTAGAGGAGGAGTTTTATCTCCTGAGGGTTTTCAGCAGATTGCACCACAAAATCCATAAAGAAAGAAGACAAATATTAGTATATTGAAAACACATTTGAAAGAGAGACAAGTTTTTGAAATATTTTGCAAAAATATAAGTGATCTAAAATCATAAGTCCATCAAAAATTATTCTCCCTTAAACTTAGTCTATATGCAAGATCTTGTCTTCAATTAAGGTAAGAATTTAAAATTAGATTGAATATTTTATCCTTCATAAAACCTAGATAATCTGCACTTTGTGATAGTGAAAATTTCTGGGATTTCAACTCCAACCATCAAGCCAGTTATTTAGATATATATTTTTCTTTTTCTTTTTTTTCTTCCCTTATTTTTTTTAGGCTTTTTAGTTCATCCGGGTAGTGAGCCTTTAACCGATCGCTCCCAGACCGGATGGTTCTTAGGGCACCACATGAGAAAACATCCCTCGGGTTTAAGGACTCGAGTAAACAAGGCCACAAAGCTTAAGAGGGATTATTTGTTTCTTATGACCATCGTTAGGCATGAATAATCATACTTCTTGAGGCATAGTTATCTAGCTTAATAAGTGATTTTTTATTTATTTATACCATATATATATTTTTCTTTTTATTTATTTTTGCTTTATGACATTTTAGGTCTTTGTTTCCATCCCAAAAATTGTGTTTGTGTGAAGTGCATACTATCTAAGGCAAAAAATTTAAGATAAAATTATCTCTCCAATTTATCTTACTTAGCCTATAATCTTAACAAGATCCATTATTTTGACTAGGTTAAGATGTCATAATTTAAGGCTTCCTTAATTTGTAAGATCATCTTAATTTTCTTAAAAATTTATCAAAACTTTGTCTCCTGTTTCAAAAAGTTTTTAAGAAAGGGAAAGTTCCTATACAAAAGGAAAATTCTAAAATATCTTAAAAGAAGTATAAAAGAAAGAAAATCTAAAAACTCTACGTTAGTAAACCCTCCCCCACACTTATCTCATGAATTGTCCTCAATGCATCGTGATGTATGTATGCATGAAACAAATTGAGAGGGAAGGAAAAATCACCTCAAGGTGGTGGTTCCGGTGGTGGTCTGATTGGTCCACGAAATGCAGTCCAATTTAATTTTCGTGGAGTTCAGAAGAACCCACCAGAGACCTCTATAATACAACCCACTAAAATGAGGTATATATTTATGATTTTTATTATGAATTTTACCCCATCGAAAAATTTTCAAAATAACTTCGGAGTCAATTTTATCAACACCTTTGTCCCAAAATGAAGTATGAAAAGATGGAATGATTGATTTGGACTCAGGAAGCATAGGAACAACTACTGACTCAGGAATTTGACTTAAGTCAAGTAAAGGTTATGGAGTCGAGATTGGTTCAGGAAGTGGGTCCAAATCAAGAAGTTGAAATTCTAATCCACATTCATTTCCCCACAACGGAATGTGACTCTCTGAGATTGGTGATTTAAGTTCAAGAATGACAGGTATGGAAACCAAAACTGACTCTAAAATGTTGCTCAATTGGGTAGCGAAATAGGAGTCAATATTGATTCAGGAATTTGAACTGGATCACAAATTTGAGGATCGAAGTCACATTCCTCATTGAGTTCAATTTCTTTGAAAGGAAAACTTGCCAATTTGTCAATGGGACATTCAAAAGTATGAAATTGGTCAAGTTCAATTTGGTGATTATAAAAGATTGGTGATTCAATTTCACGATGGATTGGTACAGGATCCAATACTAACTCGGGAAAAGGCCTAAAATCAGGTAAAAACACCTCAGTCATTATTGAATCATGAAGTTAAATTGAATTACCAAGTTGAGGTTCAGGATCATATTCATGCTCAAGTTCAATTTCAGGAAAAGGATAACTTGCCAAAATGTCAATGGGATTTTCAAAATTTGAAGTTGGTCAAGTTCAGATGGGTGTGCTGAAATTGAATCTTGGTCTCCAAAACAACATGATTCTTTAGCTCTAACAGAATGGTTAGTGGCATCATGAATGGTCAAAGGATGAGAATGGAGAGTTTTTGTTGGCCCGAAAGCCCATCACTCTAGTTTTGATGATGATCAACTCATGTAGTTATAGTACTAATGATCTTGTGTTTAATTAGTGACAGATTTATGATCAAGATCTTAGTAGGTGCATAGTTTCAACAAAGGATTTAAAGTCAAGTTTTGGAGCTAGCACGGTTTGATCCAAGAGCCATTGGATCGTGTTTGGACCAAGTCAAGAAGATGAGAAGGCTTCAAGTGAAGACTTCAAGAAGATGAAGACTTGTGTCTAGGTTTGTTTTTTAGAAGATTTTGTTTTTAGTTAAAATGTAAGGATAGAATAGTTGGTGGATTGCTCAAGTATCATATACACACACACACACACACACTCTTGATTTAGTTTTTCATAAAAGATTTCATTTTAGAAAAGTTGTTTTAAATATGGTTTTGGTTAAAGTCTATATAAACCATATTTAGTGCTTAATGTCAAAAACATAGATATTTCACCATATTTGTGTAGTGGATCATATCCATACACCATATGCTTTCAAAGTTGTTTAAAATCTTATTTTTGTATTTGGTGAAGTTTTGAAAAAACAAGTTTTGAAAAATCAAGTTTGGAAAAATACAGTTTTCATTTGAGCCAATATTTCCAAATTACAAATATAGTCCAAATCATTTGTAACATGCCTTGATTTTGTGCATGCATGTTTGTTTATCAAAGTATATTGGTAAAACTATTTTTTTAAATTTTTCATGTTTTTATGGGATTTTATTTAAGCCAAAAAGACCAAGTTTTCAATCCCTTAAACTATGTTTCCTGGCTTCAGCCGGTCGACCGGGACGGTCGACCGCAGCTTGAAGTCGGCCGACCTTCAGGGTCGACTGACGTGCACAGACGTGCACGCCAGCTCTGGCAGGAGGGCCGGCCGACCGACCCAGTTGACCGTCCAGAGAGCTCTGCTCTCTGAAAAAGCCCCGGCTGACCGAGCGATCGACCGTACAGAGAGACTTGCTCTCTGTATCCTGGCTCGGCCGACCGACCGGTCGACCGTTGGCTCAAACGGTCTGAAATATGACCGTTGTTTATGATGTATCAATTTCAATTAGTATACTCATTTTTCATACATATATATGAGTTATTTGTGCTTGAGTTAAAATTGTTTTACATGTTTAAAGCACAAAGTTGTTTATGATAAGAAAATAAAATTTTTTAAGAAAACTTCTCAAGATTTGTTTTATTGAGAAAATTCTAAATTTGTTTTATAAGAAAAATAAATTTTTTTTTGATTTGTATTGCCTATATGCAAGCAGAGCTTAATATCTCTTCTACATATAGATTCATGTTGAGTGTATTGTATATTGAGGAGCTTGACAACTCTTCTTTATGTGGTACACATGTGTAGGGGGAGCTTCACATCTCCTCTTATGCATTACATAATATGTGTTATGTGAATTGGGGCTTGTCATCCCTTCTTCATGTAATGCATATGTGTAGGGAAGTTACTTTACCGTCTTCCTCTTCATGAATGTATATCGCATATAACCTTTTATTGACTTATTTGTTTACACCCCTTATTGGTCTCTTTGTTTATTACAAAACGGGGGAGAAAAATTTGATGATTTTGTTTTTACTTTAACCCCTTTGTTGATGATTGACAAAAAGGGGAGAGGTATTTGGTATATATGCATGTTTTTTATAAAAGAATTTATGTTTTGTGCATATATGTTTTGTTTTGCAAATAGGAGAAAAAGAATTTGATTTGATTTGTTTCAATGAATGCTCATAAACATGTTTATCTCCTAGCTTTGTATACATGCATATATAACTTCATGAGTTTTGTCATCATCAAAAAGGGGCAGATTGTTGGCCCGAAAGCCCATCACTCTAGTTTTGATGATGATCAACTCATGTAGTTATAGTACTAATGATCTTGTGTTTAATTAGTGACAGATTTATGATCAAGATCTTAGTAGGTGCATAGCTTCAACAAAGGATTTAAAGTCAAGTTTTGGAGCTAGCACGGTTTGATCCAAGAGCCATTGGATCGTGTTTGGACCAAGTCAAGAAGATGAGAAGGCTTCAAGTGAAGACTTCAAGAAGATGAAGACTTGTGTCTAGGTTTGTTTTTTAGAAGATTTTATTTTTAGTTAAAATGTAAAGGATAGAATAGTTGGTGGATTGCTCAAGTATCATACACACACACACACTCTGGATTTAGTTTTCATAAAAGATTTCATTTTAGAAAAGTTGTTTTAAATATGGTTTTGGTTAAAGTCTACATAAACCATATTTAGTGCTTAATGTCAAAAATATAGATATTTCACCATGTTTGTGTAGTGGATCATATCCATACATATGCTTTCAAAGTTGTTTAAATATCTTGTTTTTGTATTTGGTGAAGTTTTGGAAAAAACAAGTTTTGAAAAATCAAGTTTGGAAAAATACAGTTTTCATTTGAGCCAATATTTTCAAATTACAAAAATAGTCCAAATCATTTGTAACATGCCTTGATTTTGTGCAAGCATGTTTGTTTATCAAAGTATATTGGTAAAACTATTTTTGTAGATTTTTTATGTTTTTATGGGATTTTATTTAAGCCAAAAAGACCAAGTTTTCAATCCCTTAAACTATGTTTCCTGGCTTCAGTCGATCGACCGGGACGATCGACCGCAGCTTGAAGTCGGCCGACCTTCAGGGTCGACCGACGTGCACAGGCGTGCACGCCAGTTCTGGCAGGAGGGCCGGCCGACCGACCCAGTCGACCGTCCAGAGAGCTCTGCTCTCTGGAAAAGCCCCGGGCGACCGAGCGGTCGACCGTACAGAGAGACTTGCTCTCTGTATCCTGGCTCGGCCGACCGACCGGTCGACCGTTGGCTCAAACGGTCTGAAATATAACCGTTGGCCGGACGATCGGGCGGTCGTCCGACAGGCCTGACAGACCCCAACGGTTAGTTTTCCAGACTCTATAAAATGGGGCATTTGGGGGCTGTTTTGATTAAGATTTTATGAGAGTTTTTTGGCCAGTATTTCCAACTCTTTTCAGAGGTTTTTCTCTACAAAATTGAGAGCAAATATTTCCAATCAAAAGGAGAGTTTTTATAAAGAGTGTTAAAAGAGATTTTCTTTGAGTTTTCCTCCATCATCTCTTTCCTTGTTTTCTCACACCACTTGAGCTTTCCATTGCTATATCTACCCTATAAGGAGTTTGTTGTGAGAGGATTTTAGGTGATCAAGAGTTGTGATCACCAAAGTTCATCTTTGCTCTTTGAGGAGGCGGACGTGTGTGTTCGCATTGTTTCGGGTCCTAGTGGGGACTCGGTTGTTTCCAGTTCGGGTGCGAACTTGTTGTTTGAGGTGCGGCCTCGGCGAGCCGGTGGGCTTGCGGTGTGTACGGACTAGAGAGTCTGAGAGCTTGTAGGTGTTGCGGCACCGAGTGATCCGGTGGGATCGATTATAGTGGAAATCCTTCGTGTGTCGAAGGCGGGGATGTGGAGCAAGTGTGCTCGAACCTCGAAACAAATCCCTTGTGTTTGCGATTGCTCACTCTCTCTCTCTCTCTTTATCTCTTGTTTATCTTGCATGCTATTATTGTCATTACACTTATATGCTTGATATACTTGTGTGCTTCATTGTTATACTTGCTTGGGTTTGTTTGCTAACACTTGTATTCAACCAAGAGAGCCAACGCGGCACCTCAACCCTTATCTAGGGGAATCTAGAGGAGTTTGTCCAGAGCCCTTCACGGGGAATTCGGCAACACTCTTGTGTTATACGTGGTGTTTAGTTTAAATAGTTTATTTAGGTCATAATAGTTTTTACTTCCGCATTATTTGGCATTGAGTGACTATTAGATTAGCCATCACCTATTCACCCCCTCTAGGTGATCCTACAATTGGTATCAGAGCCAAGTGCTCTGATTTTAGGCCTTACAACCTAGAGTTAAAGATCCTCATTTTTAGGCTAATCACATATTTGTACACACACCATGGATTTCATGTCACCACCCATGTTTGACATTCTTAACATCCAAATTTGGAAGGTTAAGATGTCTATGTACCTCAAGGCCCTAGGCATTCATGTTTACCTTGCCATCACTAATGATTATTGTTTAAATGGCAAGAATGTTGAGGCTAATGCAAAAGCCCTTCATGCTTTAAGATCTACCCTAAATGATGATTATTTATCTAGGGTTTCTAATGTTGATTCGGCTTTTGTAGCTTGGAACATCATCACCTCCCTTGGCGAAAAGGATCTATATTATGCGGGAGCGATTTGGACGTTAGAAGCGACATCTCCAACAAGTGCTATATGGTCCAAGGGGATAATCCCCTTGAGGTAAACACCGAATCCGAGTTAGATGATGAAGACATGTCATATGATGAGCTCACTTCATTTTGCCAACAATTACTTGAGAAATATGACATTCTTAGAAAAGATAATAAAATTTTGAAAAAGAAACTTGATTGCATGCATATAGAACATGATTCATTTAGAAATAATATTGCATGTTTAGAAAAAGAAAAAGAAGATTTGAAAAATGAAAATGTTTCCTTACTTTCAAAATTGAATGATCTTTGTGAAGGAAACACATCTTTGAAAAATAAAGTTATTTTGGTGGAAAAACAAAAAGAAGTCGTTTTTCAAGAAAATAATATTTTAAAAAGAAAAATGATTGAAAAAGAACAAGAAAATGTTTTTCAAATGAAAAAGAAAATTGTTTCACAATCTCACCATGCCTTACATGCCACCATTGATAATAGTGAGATTAATGTTTTGAAAAATAGGATTAATTGTTTGAGCTCAACTTTAAGCTCTTGTGCATTTAACCACACTAGATTGGAGTCTATGTTTTCAAAGAAACAAGCTCCACATTCTCATGCACATCATCATGCATATGCTTATGTTGAACGTCATGCTCACACTCACACACATAAGCATACCAAGGTGTACAATTGTACACATTGTGGCCGCAAAGGCCATTTAGCAAAATTTTGTTTTGATAGATTACATCATATTAATTTTGCTAATCATAAAATTTTTTGGGTACCTTACAATGCTAACCCCCAAGGACCCAAGAAAAAATGGGTACCAAAACCCCCACCGTGTGTTTTTGATGTAGGTGAGGGCTCTCACACGACGTGAGAGAAATGGTGCCTTGATGGTGGATGCACATGGACTTGATGGACACATATATAGATGCATCGCTATCAAGGAGGTTTGGTGGGACAACCACCATGTTTTGGAGATTTGGAATAGTTCTTTAGTTTGGTAACTATTTCTAAACTCCTAGTTTATTTACATACTTATTCATTTGTAATATCATATAGCATGTTCATGTTTTATGTAGTTTTGTGCTTCATGTGGTAAATACTAGTTGAAATGTAGTTTTTATCAAAACTTGTATTTATACATGTACAAATAGTGAGAACAAATTGATTCATATATGTTTGCACTTCATGCTCATTTGTACCCACTATATGCACATGTATAGGCTAGTTTTGATGATTTCCTCATTTACACTTGTTTTGCCTATTTTCATGGTTTACTTCATGTATATGTAATTTTTATTCAAATCTAATAAATATACATGTATATCCTTTTTGAGTCTCTTGCCTTCATGCAAATACCTTTAATAGACTTTTATGTTTGGGATGTGTATGCATATTATTAGATTTAGATAAATCATACATATACCTAGATGTTTGTTTTGTTTTAATGAAAAAAATGAATTTTTATGTTTTGTTTAATAAAATAAAATGAATAATTTGTTTTGATCATTTTGAGCCTTAATGACTATTTTCATGAAAATGCTATTTACATGATTATTGAACACTCATACTTCTTTTGTTTTGTCATGACTTTGATTCATGAACACTTTTACGAGCTTAATCGATTTTGAGTGTCATCTCTTGTGTATTTGGTATGATTAATGAAATACATATGATTTGGTTTCAAGGATCTTTAACCAGTTTTTTTAAAAAAATAATTTAACTAGTTATTATTCTTCAATGTATTATGAGATATACACATGGTCCTATTATTGTTTCAATTGGTATCAATTGACTCTATTTTTGTATATACTCATATTTTGTTTTCTTATATATGTATGTATCGATTTCAATTAGTATACTCATTTTTCATACATATATATGAGTTATTTATGCTTGAGTTAAAATTGTTTTACATGTTTAAAGCACAAAGTTGTTTATGATAAGAAAATAAAAATTTTTAAGAAAAATTCTCAATATTTGTTTTATTGAGAAAATTCAAAATTTTGTTTTATAAGAAAAATATCAATTTTTTTTTGATTTGTATTGCCTATATGCAAGGAGAGCTTAACATCTCTTCTACATATAGATTCATATTGAGTGTATCTTGTATTGAGGAGCTTGACAACTCTTCTTTATGTGGTACACGTGTGTAGGGGGAGCTTCACATCTCCTCTTATGCATTACATATTATACGTTATGTGAATTAGGGCTTGTCATCCCTCTTTCATGTAATGTATATGTGTAGGGAAGTTACTTTACCGTCTTCATCTTCATGAATGTATATCTCATATAACCTTTTATTGACTTATTGATGTTTACCCCTTCAATGGTTCTTTGTTTATGACAAAAAGGGGGAGAAAAATTTGATGATTTTGTTTTTATTTTAACCCCTTTGTTAATGATTGACAAAAAGGGGGAGAGGTATTTGGTATATATGGCATGTTTTTATAAAAGAATTTATGTTTATGCATATATGTTTTGTTTTGCAAATTGGAGAAAAAGAATTTGATTTGATTTGTTTCAATGAATGCTCATAAACATGTTTATCTCCTAGCTTTGCATACATGCCATACATTGCATATTTATTGTTTATTTGTTATGCATGAGTTAAGGGGGAGCTTTTTTGAAGCTTTACTTTAATCCATGCATATATAACTTTATGAGTTTTGTCATCATCAAAAAGGAGGAGATTGTTGGCCCGAAAGCCCATCACTCTAGTTTTGATGATGATCAACTCATATAGTTATAGTACTAATGATCTTGTGTTTAATTAGTGACATATTTATGTTCAAGATCTTAGTAGGTGCATAGCTTCAACAAAGGATTTGAAGTCAAGTTTTGAAGCTAGCACGGTTTGATCCAAGAGCCATTGGATCGTGTTTGGACTAAGTCAAGAAGATGAGAAGGCTTCCAGAGAAGACTTCAAGAAGATGAAGACTTGTGTCTAGGTTTGTTTTAGTAAAATTTTATTTTTAGATAAAATGTAAAGGATAGAGTAGTTGGTGGATTGCTCAAGTATACATATACACACACTCTTAATAGTTTTGTTTTTACAAAAGAATTTTTATTTTAGAAAATATAGTTTTGGTTTTTGGTACTTCATTATATACATATTTTAACCAAAACCTTATTTAGTGCTTAATGCCAAAAACATAGATATTTCACCATGTTTGTGTAGTGGATCATATCCATACACAATGCTTCAAAGTTGTTTAAAATATCTTTTTTTTGTATTTGGTGAAGTTTTGGAAAAACAAGTTTTGAAAAATCAAGTTTGGAAAAATACAGTTTTCATTTGAGCCAATATTTCCAACTTACAAAAATAGTCCAAATTATTTGTAACATGTCTTGATTTTGTGCAAGCATATTTGTTTATCAAAGTATATTGATAAAACTATTTTTGTAGATTTTCTATGTTTTTATGGGATTTTATGTGAACCAAAAAGACCAAGTTTTTAATCCCTTTTCCTGGCTTCAGCCGGTCGACCGGGACGGTCGACCGCAGCTTGAAGTCGGCCGACCTTCAGGGTCGACCGACGTGCACAGACGTGCATGCCAGTTCTGATAGGAGGGCCGGCCGACCGACCCGGTCGACCGTCCAGAGAGTTCTGCTCTCTGGAAAAGCCCCGGCCGACCGAGCGGTCGACCGTACAGAGAGACTTGCTCTCTGTATCCTGGTTTGGCCGACCGACCGGTCGACCGATGGCTCAAACGGTCTGAAATATGACCGTTGGCCGGACGATCGGGCGGTCGTCCGACAGGCCTGACAGACCCCAACGGCTAGTTTTCCACTCTATAAAATGGGGCATTTGGGGGCTGTTTTGATTAAGATTTTCAAGTAGATTTTTCACCAGTTTTCCCAACTCTTTTAAGAGGTTTTCTCCACTTGTTTTAGAGCAAATATTTCCAATCAAAAGAAGAGTTTATCAGGAGTGTTTAAAAGAGAATTTTCTTGAGTTTTCCTCCACCATTCTCATCCTTGTTTTTCTCACACAAACACTTGAGCAACCCATTGATTATTCATCTTATAGGAGTGTTGTAGTGAGAGTTTTTATTGGTGATCAAAGTGTTTAGATCACCAAGAGATCTTTTCTTGTTTCTTGAGGAGGTGGACGAGTGTGTTCGCGTTGTTTAGAGTTCGTGTGTGAACTCTTGGTTTGAGGTGCGGCCTCGGCGAGCTTGTGGGGCTTGCGGTGTGTATGGGACTAGAGAGTCCGAGAGCTTATAGGTGTTGCGGCACCGAGTGATCCGGTGGGATCGATTATAGTGGAAATCCTTCATGTGTCGAAGGCGGGGATGTAGAGCAAGTGTGCTCGAACCTCGAAACAAATCCCTTGTGTTTGCGATTGCTCACTCTCTCTCTCTATCTCTTGTTTATATCTTGCATGCTTAAATTGTGTTCATCTTATATGCTTGATATATCTTGTGTGCTCATATTGATATACTTGCTTGGGTTTGTTTGCTAACACTTGTATTCAACCAAGAGAGCCAACGCGGCACCTCAACCCTTATCTAGGGGAATCTAGAGGAGTTTGTCCAGAGCCCTTCATGGGGAATTCAGCAACACTCTTGTGTTATACATAGTGTTTAGTTTAAATAGTTTGTTTAGGTCATAATAGTTTTTGCTTCCGCATTATTTGGCATTAAGTAACCATTAGATTAGCCATTACCTATTCACCCCCTTCTAGGTGATCCTACAGTTTTGACCATTATATCTACGTCATGATTATGACCGATTTGAGCCTGAGTCATGCCTTCAAGCATCTTTTCATAGTCGATTGGTTCATCGTTTTGTTGTGATTGGGCTTGAAAAGGAAGATTTGTTTTGAAAATTATGGTGAAATCGTGAGTCCATCAGATTTTGTGATTGTTGTTCAGACTCACACATACTCATTTTCAAGATTGATGGTTTTCTATTTTGAACTGGTGTGACTGAGTATGAATTTTGGTTTTGAAAAAATTGTGAATAGAACTTGTATTGTTGGGACTCAAGCAAGGCGTCTATACTCTTTTCTAGCTTAGACTTTTCTTCAATGGGTTGGTCTAGAAAAGGAGTATAAGAAGCGAAATTGGGAAATGAATATTGTGAACATTGTGAAGATTGTGGATAAGGTTGTTGAAAATTTGACTCTGGGGAGTTGAATCTCCATTGACTTTGTGAAGAGTGAAAATTATTTTAAAAATTATGATCATAAGATTGGGGGTATGGGTTATATTGATTCGGATAAGTCCAACCTGGTGTATTTGGTTGGGTCATATTGTAAAAAATCAGGTTGGAATTATCCGAATCAAATGGGGTTAGTGTGAAATATGGATTCATATTAGGATTGAAAGAATTGTTGTTATTGGATTCTATTTCACAAACAATCACAAACAAAATATAAAAAGCAAACAACAAACAAAAAAGAGAAGAAAAAACCTAGACGACTCCTAACTGGTCGATTACCCGGGGAGGTTGTTGTATGAATCTGACCACAAGCTAATCAGCCAGGTAGGGGCAAAATACGGTGGGAGGTATCCGTGCGTAAGCAACGAGCCTTAATTACACCAAATCACGGTACCTTCGAGACGTAACCTCTTAATCCCCAACCTTAGACACCGATTTTACAAGAGTAAGATTTGAAACAAGTTCCACCCTTGGTCAATCTCTTAATTAGTCAGAGATGTCCCTAGGGGCCAACATCTATCGATTTTTATTAGGGTTTAAGTTGTGTGAGTGGGGAGGTGGTTTTTGGGCTAAGGAAGGGTGATGAAATCCCCATCTTATCTTGTATTGGGTTATGCCCTTAAATTTAATTCGTGCAAGTGTGTAATATAGACAAGAATATAACACAAAGCGAGTAAATCACCCACGTGTTTGTCCTATACTATATGCAATACCATATGTACACCTCATTCCAGATCACAACAGAACAAAATACAGTATATTGGAATCGAATTGACACGTGCCTAAATGCAAATGTCTAAACCGTTTTAAAAGCGTCAAAATACTGTATTTTAGTTCTTTAGATTATTGCGGTGTTTAGGCAATCAAAGCAGAAAAGTAATAGTACAGATCGACTAGCTATTACAATGAACATAGCCCAGCACAAAAAGATACACAATTATCACAAAATAGCCGCGTCTCCGCGGCAAAAGTCGCGTTTGACTGCTTTTCTTTAGAAGCTGGGTCCCTACTTTCAAGAGCAGGGGGCTGTAGTGCTAATGGTTATTCTGCAATATTAAGCTCCTACAAACTTTGACCTGCACACTAAAACAGAGAAGAAAATGTTAACAAAAACGTGAGTTTAAACCATTCCCATCTCCGACAAAGGCACCAAAAATTGATCGGAGCGGAGCCAGTACTTGAAAATGTATGTTTTATGAAATCAATGAAAAACTTGTGTGTGCTAATATTCTTCGATACTTCTGTTATAGCATTGGCTCAACGGGTCGAATCCACAGGGACGGGAGGCGATAGAAGCATTAACAGTTTATATTCACGTCGGCTGTTAACAAGTCTTCTTTGTTAAAAGAATGAAAAAGAAAATAAAAAAAAGAAATTTAGAAGTGATAGATGGAGAAGGCGATGAAAATGATAAAGAAAACAAAAGAAAAGTGGTTGTGGAATCGGTGGAAGAAAACAAGAAAGTAGAAAATGAGAGATAAAAGAAAATAAAATAAGAAGAGGTTTTGGAAAAATGATAAAAGAGTTTGAAAATTGATTTTTAAAACAAGATAAAAGAAAACTCATGGCTACTAACTACTAATTGATCTATTAACCATGCAAACCTCTTAGTGATAGTTGCCTCACATGGATCCTTGGCCATTACTAATCCTTGGCTTCAAGAGATGATACAAAGCATGTCCACATTCAAACAACATATCCATACCACACAATAAGTTGCAAGCTACTATTAAATCATCAAAATCAAGTAGAGATGAGCATGAAATAAAGAAGACATTGCAACTTAGCAAGTTAGTGGGTTAGATGTTAGAAATGTTAGAATGTTAGAATCCATCATCATGAGCCATCAATGGCTCTTGCAAGAGCAAAGCCTTGTAGAGGTTCCTAAATTCATGTGGATTATCAAGTAAGTGGTTAGATGGTTAGTGGTTAGTAATTAGATTGTCATGAGAAGAAAAGTTAGCTAAGCATCATGTAGAAGATGAAGAAGATTATAGTGGAGAAGAAAGGAGACACCTTTACATAGATTGTCACCATCTATAACATCAATCTCTCTCTTTCTCTCTCTGAATCTCTCTGCTCTAATACATGAATCTAAAAGAAAATGAAAATACAAAAGAAAGAAGAAGAACACCTACTCTACACTACACTAAGAGAGAGAAAACCTAGCCTATTTTCAATCTGCTTGCGTTTCAGGCCTCTGCAGGGATTTTTATAGGCAAAAGGAAATTCTAGAAGACGAGATGAGGCCACGCGTCGCAGATCGACGTGTGGCCCCAACACATTGTCGCAGAAACGTGGCTAGCGTTTTCGCGGCAAAACCAGGGACTTAGGTCCCTGGTTTTTGCGAGGAACTTCTCCTGACTTCGAGGACCTTCCTGGTGTATTCAGATTCTGGTATTTTCGCTCGGATATTCGTCTGATGTGCGCAAGGGTCTAAGTTCAATGCATCTTCTAGAAGTTCCCTTACTTGGCCTCCAAGAAATGTAGATTTAATTATTTGAAAATGGGTTTAATTAAGCTCTTATTATCCTTTTGCCCTCGTTGTCTTGATTATCTGCAAGAGAGACCAAAACATGGTTTAGACCGATATTTTATTCATAAATCAGTAGGAAAATGCGATATAATAATGCAAAATTGTAGACTAATCACACATGATTTCAAATGGCTTTGACCAATCCAGTGCAAAGATGATTGGCGCAGAAATAAGCTCATTTTTTAGCTTCTCTCAAGAACTAAGACATCCACTATCGAAAGTGAAGGACATGTTATCATGTCCCGCTTCCCAAAATATGTGAAAACGGAGTCGCGATGAGCTCGGCGACGTAACACGCGAGGAGAAAAAAACCCCCACGTAGATACGCTAAGCCTAAAGTAACCTAAATAAGTTATATAATCACTATGAAGAATCAACATCACTGCAATAATACATATAATGTCTACACATGATTCTAAACGGTCTAAAAATCACTGAAGACAAGTCATCAGAAAGCAGAGTCCAAACTCCAAATGCAAAGCGGCACAGCCACTAGCGCAGCATCAAGATGTGAAGGTTAAAACCCGTACCTTAATAACCAAGACGCAGACCTCAAAAGCCGCGTCTCAGCACCACTGTAGTACCAAGACGCAAGGGTCGAAACCCGCGTCTCTGCCTCCTACAATGGCCAAGATGCAGAGCTTGAAACTTGCATCTCAAACATCCTATCCAGACTCAGAGCCCAAAGCCCGCGTCTCACTTGAAGCTTAACGCAGAAGTGAGAATTCGCTTTTCTCAAGCATTACTTCAGTGACAAAACGTGAGGTTCAAAGCCTGCGTCTTAATTATAACTGCCCTCATTACTGGGTCAATTACTGCTTACATAATGAGAGAGTTAACCCCAATTATAGAGTATTTTTAGGGAATAGTTTTACCCCTGAAACCCCTATAAATACTTCAGTTTGCTACTGAAGAGGGATCGGGGATTTTGGGTTGCAAATCCCGTAGAAATAAAAATCTCTAGCGGAGGAATATAAAAGAGTTTGACTCTTCTAATAGCTTGCTGAGTACAAGTTTTGTTTTGCCTCAAGTCTCTTTGAAATTTTATTGGACAAGAGCTGTTCTACTCCGCCCATAATCTGAAGAGAAGATTTCCCAGAAGACAGTGACGTTCACCCGGTCAATGAAAAACAAGATTCACTTTCCATCGTCACACCAAGAACCCGACATTAAATAAAGGGGAGATTTGAGCTTGAGTATCTTCCATCTCTTATAATCGGATTATTGATCCGTTGTAATTTTCTTTACAATCAAATAAAGAATTTACACACGCCTTCAATTTTCTCACCAAACAAGAGATGGCGACTCCGCTGGGGACTACTTTCTCTATCGATGAGCAAGTCGTGGTGCAAGGTGACGTCGCCTATATGAAAAAAATGATCGAATCACTTATTGTGGAGCTCGACCAGGCAAAGTATGAAGAGTTTCTCTCTTCTGGCTCTAAGAGCCCTGAGGCGCAGCAGTACCGCAAGGTCTCCTCGAGGACCCGCTCTCAAGTCCGCTCTGATATCCCTTCAGACGCGACTGACAAGAAGAGTGCTATGGCTAACCACATCATACGTAACAACCGCATCAACATCTCCAACGAGACCCGCGAGGTTAGCATTGCTGATATTCATTCCATTCATGCCCGTCCTCTTCCTCAGTTTCAGATTACCAGGGGTTCCCAGTAACCCATACGGCATAACTGGAATGCTGAACGTCGACAGAGACGTCGCGCGCGTTAACTACAGGCGCAAGAAGCTGGAATAATCATCTGTTTAGCAGATACAGAACGCGAGGCTCAAGCTTGCGTCTTTTCTAGTTAGGTCAGACGCTCGAAGCTGCGTATGGAGACCAAAACGCGAAGCCCAACGGGCTTGCGTTTCTGAGACTTCGCTTCCATTCAGCCGCTCGAGGGCTATGCTTCTTCTCAGAGACCCGCGTCTCTACAGCTAAACGCAGAATTGAGAAAGTCCGTGTGTCTCAACCATCGCTAACCAAACGCGACAATTAGCAACGTGAGGTTCGCGTCTCTGCTGAGCAGAGGCACGAGACCCACGTTTCAAAGTCAAAACGCAAGAGCTGTATCTGTTCTATACGATGTGAGCTCCGTGTTTCTGAACCCTGCGTCTCAGGTTCTCGACGTCAGGGTGGCTCTCAGAAGCTGAAAAGCCCTCGACAACCCGAGGCCAATCTCTTTGATCCCCTCCGGCGGATCTAAGAGATTATTTGACAAAGAAAAGAAGTGCTAATCAGGTCACTCCGTCTTATTGCTGTGAATGGCTCATCACGACAATGCTCTCTGAATGCCACTGTAGCTCACAAGCAAGAAAACTGTCAGTATTCAGACGATTGATCTCAACTCTCAATCAACCAAGAGGTGTCGCTCCCACAGAAGGGAAGCCTTCTCTGACATGGAGTACCCTGAAGTTACTGTAAACATGGCAAGTAGAAGTAGGGGAAAACAACCAGCGGTCAGCTCTGACGAGTCTGACATGGAACTAGAAGGAGTGTACCGATATATGATCAGCAAAAAGTGAGCACTAAAATAAGAGAAGAAGTGTGGGTTGATGTTACTACTTTTGCGATTCTTCCTAGTAGCTAAGTGGCTATACAGGTCGTATCCACATGAGGGAGAGCGATGGAAGCTTGATGCAGCCTCAAAGTTCAAGAAGAAAGAAAGTTCCTGTTTCCAAATAAAGAATTGAAAAGTCGAAACAAGTTGTTTTTCAGAATTGTTGGAAAATGTTTTTGTGGTTTGTAAAAGTCATTTTTTTCTTAGTTGTAAAAATGCATGGCTAATTTTCTACTAAGTGCTAACTAATTTCTAACTTTTGGAAGATAGCCTCATGATGGATCATAGGCGAACACAACCCTTTGCATTGGAACTATTCACGTGGAAATCGAGTGAAAGTTCATCCTAAAACTTAGTTTTACACGGCAAAAACCCAGACATTCTCTTATCAAGATCCAATAGAAGGCGAGAATAAGGGAAGACACGAGTGCACTAACGGTATCGGCAAAGTTAAAAGGAAAAGTCTCTAACTTACAATAACAAGCAAAGTACATAACCTATAGATCATCAAAAACTCATTAAGTATGAAGTATAAGAAAGAAAATACTTGAAGGTAAATTAGAGTTAGTGTTGGCCTAATGGCCTTCCACTCTAGTTTTGATGATGATCAACACTCATGTAGTTATGTTTGCTAATATTCTTGTGTTTCTAAGTTTCAGATCATTAACAGGATATTAGGTTGGTGATTAGCTTCAACAAGATGATTAGAAGCTATTCATGATGATTCCGGTGCCAAAGCTTAAAGATCATACCTTTGCACTTGGAGAATCACGGAGTTTGGACCGAGTCTACTTGAAGATGAAGATCGTCAAGAAGACTTAGGTATCTAGTTTAGAGTTTGTGTTTTAGATCCATATTTGTAAAGCTTAGTTTAGTTGATATGCTCAAGTGCACAAAACACACACGTTTCATGGTTTGGTTTTTGGTTTTCATGAATAATAGATCAAAACAAGTTTACCTTATACCTATGTATATTAGATATGTTCTAGATATACATACATGCTTTAAACTTGCTAGACAAACTTATTTTGACTATCCTATTCATGTTTTGGAAAATTCTAGTTTGATAAAATACAAGTTTGTTTTGATAAAATTGGCAAGACACAAAAATGAATTGATATGATTGATATATGTCTTGAAATTTTTATCACAAGTTTGGTTATCAAAGTAAAATGATAAAACAAGTTTTAGAAAAACATATTTTTAGAAAAACAGTTTTTATTGTGATTAAAACTATTTTTTAGATTTACTGTGAATTTATGGGATTTTTATTGAGTGAAAAGACCTATTTTCAAATCCCGTATCTGTACAGATCTGCACTGTGCCTGCCAGGCCAGTTCGGTCGACCGGACCGGTCGATCGCACCAAGTGGCCGGTCGACCGGATCGGTCGACCGATGTGCACAGACGTGCACGCTGGCTACACATTGTAGTCGGTCGACCGGACCGGTCGACCGAGTTGAGAGTTCAACTCTCAGGATGTTTCGGTCGACCGGGCCGGTCGACCGCTAGTGCCCAACGGTCACTTTTCTGACCGTTGGCGGTCGACCGGGCCGGTCGACCGACGCCTGTCAGAGATGCCAGCTCAGCTCTAACGGCTAGTTTTCTGTTTGGCCTATATAAACTCCATCTCTTTGGGGATTTTGGCCAAGTTTTTTAAGGAGAAAAATTTCTGGTTTCTAGAGGTTTTAAAACAAGTTTTCAAAAGTGTTTGGGGCTTTAATTCTTCAATCTTTATTGTTTTAGGTTTTTGGAAAAATCAAAGGAAAGAATATTTTGGGAGATTTGTCTTGATTTTTCATTCTATATCTTTTGGAAGGATTTTCCCAAGTGATTTTCTTTGTTGCTAGTTTTCCAAACACCTAGTTTTCCACACTTGAGCTATATCTTCTATCCTAAACTATTAGGATCTTGTTTTTGTGGAAAAAGATAAGAGAAAAAGAAAGAGAAGAGTTTGAGGTTGTTTGTTGTAAACCTCTTTGTTGTAAACACCCTTTTATTTGTGAATCCCTCTTCGGTAGAGGTGATCGGGTGATTGGTTTGTATCCCTCAAGTGTGAGGTGATTGAGATTGGTTGTGAGCCTCTTTGGTAGAGGTGTTGTTGTTGGTTGTTGCTGGCCTCGGTGGAGGTTGTATTGAGAGAGGAGTTAGGTACTCCTAGAGTTGTAAGAAATCCTCTTCGGTAGAGGTTCCCTCGGTGGGAGTTGAGATAGTGGAAATCCTACACGGTGGTGTAGGCGGGGATGTAGAGCAAGGTGCTCGAACCTCGAAACAAATCTTGGTGTTTGCGTTTTGATCCATTGTCTCTCTAACTCTCTCTCTTATAATTGTGCAAAGCATCATACTCATCATCATATCATATTTGCTTGTGTTGAGCATAATTCATATTGCCATATCTTATTGCTTGTGTTACCTTGCATTATTTCATATTGCTATATCCTTGATTGCTTGGCTTGATTGTGTGTGCACATTGCTTGGATTGCTTGTGTGTGTGCCTAACTTATACTCATCCAACAAGAGCTTCACATAGCACCTCAACCCATTTCAAGGGGAATCAAGAGGAGTTAGTCCAGAGCCTCGCAAGGGAATTCGGCTACACTTGTTGTATTGTATTAGTTTGTGCATAATTTGCATTAGCTTCCGCATTTAGCGCACTTAGTTTGCATTTAGTTTCTTAGATTAGCACTTACACCTATTCCCCCCCTCTAGGTGTTTTTTAGTTAGGACCCTCGTCTTAAGATGCCATAGCTCTTATTTGCACAAGGCTTGTTTGACACTATTGACTCATGTGGGTTATCAATCAAGTGTTAGAAATTAGTGGGTTAGTAGTTAGTTAGCCATGCTAATGAAAAATTAGTTAGCCATAAAAGTAAAAGAAACAACAAAGGAAAAGAAGTGGAGAGAGGGAGTTGCACTACAAGAAAACAAAAGAAAAGAAATGTTAAAGAAAGGAAGTTACACTACAACAAAGTAAAAGAAAAGAAGTGAAGAAGAAGGAAGTTACACTACAACAAGGAAGTAAAAGTAAATGGCAAAGACAAGTAAATAGAAAGAAGGAAGAGAAGTAGTACTTGTATTAGCTTGTCACCCTTCAAATACAACACTTACACACTCTCTCTCTTTCACTCTAATGGCTAAAACTAAAACTAGAAGAAGCAAACTAAAGCAACTACAATTCCTAGCAACAAAACACAAATTACAACTCTATTCTCTGGATCTGCTCAAATTGAAGACCCCTGGGAGGTATTTATAGGCACCAGGGGAAAGGGGGCCACGTGAACGGCACGTGGCCCAAAGCGCAGGCGCGCGCGCCCAAAGGGCCGCGGAAACGCGGCCTGGGCTGTGTGGCCGCGGAAACGCGGCCCTGCCAGGGCGGGCGCGCCTGGCTTCGGGCAGCGCATCGCTCAGACTGTCTTCTGATGCCTTGATCTTCTGGATTTGCGATTTGATACCCTGGGCTGGCAAAATCTTCACCCTAAAGTCAATGGCTACATGGTAGGCTTTTAATCACCAATTAAATGGTGATTTAGTTTCTTCTTCATTTGCACACCATGGACCTAGGATCAAGCTAGTAAGGTTTTATTAGCAAAATTTATATGAAATAAATATGAAAATGTGATGAAAATTATGCAAAATTAGAGATTAATCACACCCCCACACTTATCTTTTTGCTCGTCCCGAGCAAAATAAAAATAAGAAAATTATTATACCACTTTCACAGGTGATGCGATTGCACTGAGCATGTGCAACAAGCCTTTAAACCTTTAGGTTTTTCCTAGAGGAGGAGTGTTGTCTCCTGAGAGTTTTCAGCGAATTGCACCCACAAAATCCAGTAAGTAAAGAAAAGAAGTTAGTTGTTAGAAAGAATTTTTCTCTCTCTTTTTTTTCATGAAAAAGAACTTTCAATCATCTAAGTAAAAATGACCGAATGATGTAAGCATTAGGTTTAACCCTCATAAGTCCTCTTATACTTTATTTTGCTTTAGATAGATATGCATAATGTGTAAGTGTGATGTGCTTGGGATTTTTCAACTCAACTTTGAATATCATTTAATTTTATTAATATTTACTTATTATTCTTGGTTCATTTGGTTTTCTACTTCACTTATGTAACACATATTAAACCGATGACTCCCAAACCAGATGGTCTTAGGGCACCAGTTGGAAAAACACCCTTCAGGTCAAATATGCAAGTGGAGTAGGCCACAAAATCAAGATTTATTTATACATATATTTTTTTTTTGGCGTGAGTAATCATGCTTCTTGAGGCACAATTATCTAGCTTTTCTTTTCTCTTTTTTTTTTCAGAGTTGTGTCTCTAAGTCCCAAGCATGTGTGTGTGGGTTTTGCATATTCTACTAAGGCTAAATAAACGGTATGAGTTATTTTCCTTATCCCTTCTAACTTTTTAGACAAACCAATCTTTCTTATTTATTTAGGCAAAAATAAAGATTCATTAATAAGGTTCTCGTAATTCCTACAATCTTTTGGTATTTTTATAAAGAGTATGAAATTTCTTTTCAATCTGGAGATTTTTTTTTGAAAGAAAAAGAAAGAATAAAAGGAAAAAGAAAAAGTGTTAGCACCCCCCCACACCTATCTAATGCATTGTCCTCAATGAATGCAGATGGAAATGCAAATGCAATAAATAGGGGAAGAAATGATGTCACCGTCTTTGTGGACTCGGGCCGGCCAAGTGCGAATAGGCTAAAGAAATGTCAAAAAGAATGTAGAAGGGGTAAGCATATAAACAATTTTTTTTTTATTATTTGTTGTGGTTAGGTGTATGACGGGGCAAAAAGAGTCAGCACACTATCATCCGGAGTCATAGGCTCATTGGTCAAGAAGGGCTTTAGTCTTTGCCCATTCACTTTGAATTCTATGTTATTCTTAGGGTCTGCAATAAGCATAGCACCGTGTGGGAAAACAGTGCGCACAATGAACGGTCCCGACTAATGAGTTTTCAGCTTTCCCGCGAAAATATGAAGCTAGAGTTATACAGCAGAACCCTATCTCCTGGTGCAAAGTTTTTTCGGGTTATGATTTGGTTATGAAAAAGTTTAGTCCTGCTCTTGATGATTCGGGCATTCTCATAGTCTTCATTCCGTATCTCCTCTAATTTTTAAATCTGCAGTCTCCTAAGTTCACTGGCCTTGGTCAGATCAAAGTTGAGTTGCTTAATTGCCCAGAGGGCCCAGTGTTCTAACTCTACTGGCAGATGATAGGCTTTTCCAAATACGATTCTATAAGGAGACATCCCCAAAACTGTCTTAAAAGCAGTGCGGTAAGCCCACAATGCATCATTGAGCTTAACTGGCCAATCTTTTCAGTTTTGTCTGACAGTCTTTTTAGAATGAGCTTGATCTGTCGGTTGGTGACTTCGACCTGCCCATTTGTCTGGAGATGATACGGAGTAGATAACTTGTGATTGATGGAATATTTTCGCATCAGAGCTTCAAAAACTCTGTTGCAGAAATATGATTCATTATCACTAATTATCGCTCTGGGGGTGCCAAATCGGGAGAAGATGTTCTCTTTGAGAAATTTGACAACCACTTTGTTGTCATTCTTCTTAGTTGGCATAGCTTTTACCCACTTAGAGACATAATCTACAGCAACCAAAATGAACTGGTTGCCGAAGGAACTGGGGAATGGCCCCATAAAATCGATACCCCAAACATTAAAAATTTCAACTTCAAGGATCGGGTTCAGGGGCATCATGTCTCCTCTTGAAATTTTCCCAATTTTCTGACAATTTGCGCATGACTTGCAAAAATGATACGAGTTTTTGAACAGAGTGGGCCAGTAGAACCCACTTTGTAGAACCTTCTCTGTAGTTTTGCGGGGACCGAAGTGTCCTCCGCATGCAAGGTCATGGCAAAAGCTGAGCACACTCCTCTGTTCCCCCTCTGGTATGCATCGTCTAATAATTTGGTCGGGACAATACTTAAAAAAGATACGGTTCTTCCCAGAAGAAGTATCGTTCTTGGGCAAAGAAGCGGTATTGGTCTTGCTTTGTCCAGTCAGCGGGTAATTGTCCCGTGGCTGGGTAATTAACAATGTCCGCATACCAGGGTTCCTTAAGAATGGCTAGGATGTGTTCGTCTGGGAAATCCTCGTTGATCGGAGCTTGAATGGTTGGTGCATTCAAAATTCGTGAGAGATGATCAGCGACCACATTTTCTATACCTCGTTTATCCCGGATTTCTAAGTCAAATTCTTGAAGCAAAAGGATCCACCGAATCAGTCAGGCTTTGCTTCCTTCTTGGTCATGAGGTATTTCAGAGCCGAGTGATCCGTAAAAATTACCGTCTTTGAACCTAACAAGTAGGGCCGGAACTTTTCTAACGCAAATACAACGATCAAGAATTCCTTCTCAGTCGTTGTATAATTCTGTTGGGCGTCATTCAAGGTCCTAACGAATAGTAAATCACGTGCTGCATATTATCGATGCGCTGTTCTAGAACAGCGCCAATAGCAAAATCAGATGCATCACACATGATTTCAAATGGCTGGGCCCAATTAAGAGCAGAAATAATAGGCGCAGAAATAAGTTCTTGCTTAAGCTTCTCCCATGACTTGAAACATTCATCGTTGAAATCAAAGGGCACGTCCTTAGCGAGAAGGTTGGTTAAGGGCCTTGCGATTTTGCTAAAGTCTTTAATGAACCGTCGGTAGAATCCAGCATGCCCTAAAAAGGATCTAATATCCTTGATGCTTTTGGGTGGTGGAAGCTTAGCAATCACTTCTACTTTAGCCTTATCCACTTCTATGCCTCTCCCTGAAATCTCATAGCCCAAGACAATCTCCTGTCTCACCATGAAGTGACATTTTTCCCAGTTTAGAGTTAGGTTCTTCTCAATGTATCTTTGTAGCACTAACTCTAGGTGATGAAGACACTGATCAAATGAATCTCCGTAGATGGAGAAGTCATCCATGAAAATCTTAAGAAAACGTTCCACCATGTCAGAGAACAAACTAAGCATGCCTCGTTGGAACGTTGCGGGAGCATTGTACAATCCAAAAGGCATGCGCCGATAAGCAAAGGTTCTGAACGCGTAGGTGAACGTCGTCTTCTCCTGGTCTTCTGCAGCAATGGGGATTTGATTGTATCCCGAGTACCCATCTAGAAAGCAGTGGTACTCATGTCCAGCCAAACGCTCAAGCATTTGGTCGATGAAGGGTAGCGGGAAGTGGTCTTTACAGGTAGCTGCATTCAGCTTCCTGTAGTCGATGAACCTTGGTAGGCAGTCTTATTTGTACCAACTCTTTTTCCTTATTTTCTACCACCGTAAAGCCAGCCTTCTTTGGGACCTCATGAACAGGACTAACCTATTGGCTATCAGAAATGGGATAAATTATCCCATTATCTAATAGTTTCAGAATTTCAGCCTTAACTGTCTCTTGCATGAGAGGGTTAAGCCTTCGTTGTGGGTCCCTCCTAGGGGTTGCTTCATCGACTAAATGGATTCTATGTTGCACTATGACTGGACTTATTCCTTGATGTCCTTCATCGTCCATCCAATGGCTTCCCTATGTCTTTTCAGAATAGACATTAAACTGTCCTCTTGTTACTCAATCAGGTGGGATGCTATGATGACTAGCAATGTGTCCTTTCCGCCCAGGTAGGCATACTTTAGGTGTTCAGCCAAGGCTTTTACCTTTAGGGAAGGTGTTGCTTCATTGGAGGCAATCTCTGAGTTTTCAATCCTATGATGAGGTATACTTGGGCTTGATGCCCAATCCACTGCTGAATCTACCATCTGATTTAGATTAAAATCCTCAGCCTCCAGATCAAACTCTGCCTCAGTTTCTGTCTCCATACTTTCCTCATGCTTACTGGTCAGGTTTTCAATAGAATTGACCTCAAACGGCTAATCATTGACATCCCTAGGTTATCTTCCAAGATTGAAGACATTGACTTCCTTCGTCATGTCTCCAAAAGTCAATCGCATGGACCCGTTCCTATAGTTGATTATGGCATTGGCTGTAGCAAGGAATGGGCGCCCTAAGATGACTGGAGTTTGAGACCTAAGATTGGACACAGGTTGGGTCTCAAGTACAATGAAGTCAATGGGGTAAATGAAATCCCCGACCGGATAAGGACGTCTGTGATTTCCCCTTCGGGATCTTCACAGATCGGTCAGCTAGTTGAATGGTGACTCGAGTTGGGCTTAGCTCACCTAACCCACGTTGCTGGTATATTGAGAGAGGTAGCAAGTTAATACTTGCTCCCAGGTCAAGAAGTGCTCTACTGATTTCGGTCTGTCCTATGGTGCAGGAAATGGTGGGACATCCGGGACCTTGTATTTCACCGGAATGGGACCAGACAGAATTTCGCTTATATTGGTTGCCAAGAACACTTTCTTTGGCACATTGATCTTTCTCTTCTTCGTACACATATCCTTAAGAAATTTGGCGTAAGCCGGGACTTGTTGGATAGCGTCAAGAAGTAGCATATTCAATTTGACCTGGTTGAACATCTCTAGCATTTTCTCCATGTGCATATTCTTATTGTTGTTCCCAAGCCTATTAGGAAATGGTGCTACAGGCTTATGAACTTGTTTAATAGCTTTGTCCTCGTCAGATGTTTGTGGAGCGGATTGGGAGGAACTAGCAGAGGTGGAGGCTGGAGTGGGATCAGGATGGACTGGATGGTAGACCTGGTTGTCTACCTTCTTTCCAGATCGTAGTGTGTGAACAGCATTGCACTGGTAAATCGATGGATCCTGAATTTTGTTGGAACCTGACAAGTTCAAGATATTGAAGCCTCTCCAATTACAAGATTTTGATGATGGACGAACACTACGACCACATGATGATTGCTCTACCTCAGATGAAGATTACTGAAGCTTATGGGTGTTTGTGGAAGTTGGTGTGTAAACTTAGAAAGATTTGTAACAGCCTTGATCACTTACACACAAAATATACCTTCCCAAGTCGACTTACCCTATTGATATAGTCGACTACCCCAATGTAGTCGACTTGACATATAGCCCTAGTCGACTAGTCCACTTAGAACAAAAACTCCTAACTCTCTGTTTGGACTCTGTAAGCCAATTAGTCGACTTGACTTTCTTACCTAGTCGACTAACAGATACTCTAGTCGACTAACCCTATTTCCAAGTCGACTAATCTTTGACACAAAAATTATCCAACTCTCTGTTTCTTTTCTGAAACAAAATTAGTCGACTATCCTTTTTATCCAGTCGACTAATACAAGTTTTAAGTCGACTACAAGTTAGTTACAGTCGACTAATTTCAGTTATCCAGAAACTTTTGTTTCCAACAGACACTTCCCTAGTCGACTAACAATCTTACCTAGTCGACTAATAAGTGAACTTTTGCCTAGTCTAGTCGACTAATCCAATATCCTAGTCGACTATAAGCAGTTTCTGACTGTTGGACAGTTTCTCTTATCTGATTCATTTGGCAACGTTTTCAAATGTTCAAATTGTCTGAATTGATGCCATAACTTCCCTAACTGACCCTAGTCTACATCTATATATAGAGAAGTTATTCCAAAGGCCATTCACTAATTCTTTCAATCAGATTTCCAAAGCCAAAATTTCCAGAATCCTGAAAACTGAAATTTGCAACTTCTTTCTTCACCAAAAGCCATTTTCCTCTTGTGAAGAATTCTGAAGTTAAACCTTCCTATACAGAACCTTGTCCACTACAGATCCTTATCAAGGCTATAGGAAGTTATTGTATTCATTTCAAAGAAAGTTGTACAAGGAGTCTTCTTGGGTGTAGAAGATTGTACAAGGCGTGTTCTCTTGGTGGAAGAGAAGTTGTGCACGTTGGCAAAGGGTGTTTGTCAAGTGGTGCACAAGGCACTTGTTGTAGGGTGTACACAAGGAAAGTAAGGGAAAATCTCAAGCGTTTGCTTGGGGACTGGATGTAGGTCACAAGGACCGAACCAGGATAACTCTCCGCTGTTTGCGTTTGTTTTTCTGTGCTTAATCTCTTGTGATTATTTAATTTCTGCAAGTGATTTGTTTAAAATTTAAATAACACTATTCACCCCCCTCTAGTGTTGTTTTGCTTGTTATATAGATCCTACATTTGGTATCAGAGTAGGTTTCAAGGCAAACAACCATACAAGGATGGCAACGGATTTCCAATCATCCCAATTCAAAGAAGGGCATTCTACACAACGTCCACCGCTCTTTGACGGAACCAACTACAATTACTGGAAGTGTAGAATGAAGATCTACTTGCAGTCGCTCAACTACGATCTTTGGAACATCGTAGAAGCCGAGTACACCAAGCCTACAACCAACTATGACGCTTGGAGTGAAGAACAAAAGAAGAATGCAAATCTGGATGCCAAGGCGATGAACGCTCTCTTTTGTGCCTTAACCAAAGAGGAATTCAACCGTGTGTCTACATCAACCTCTGCACATCAAATATGGCATACACTCGAGGTAACACACGAAGGTACTAACAAGGTTAAAGAATCTAAAATTTCAGTTCTTGTCCACAGATTTGAATTGTTCAAGATGAAGGAGAACGAAACCATATCCGAAATGGTTACAAGGTTCACCGACATTACCAACACTCTTGCATCCCTTGGAAAGGACTACACTCAAGTTGAACGAGTCCGTAAGATCCTTCGAGCACTCACACCGGAATGGGAGAAGAAGACAACCGCCATTGAAGAGGCAAACGATCTCTCCACCATGACATTAGAAAACCTAGTCGGTAATCTAATGGCATATGAGGTGCAAATAGAAGAAAGAAAGAAGGACGAACAACAACATCAATCCAAGAAGAAAGTTCTTGCCTTCCATGCATCTTCAGATACGGACAATTCGGATGAAGATGAAGAAGAAATGGCCATGCTTTCAAGGAAGTTCAAAAGATTCTTAAAACAAGGTAAGTATAATAAGAATAAAGATACTAATGAAATTCCAACTTGTTTTAAGTGTAACAAACCAGGCCATATGAAGAAGGATTGTCCATTGATGAAATCAAAAGGACACTTCAAGACTTTCAACAAGTTCAACAAGTTCAACAAGAATAAGAAGGCCTTTCAAGCAACATGGGATGATAGCGACTCATCTTCCTCTGAGGACGAAGAAGAAGCAAAGGAAACCGCCAATATTTGCTTCATGGCCCAAGAAGATGAGGTACAAGATTATGATGCTTTATTAGAAGCCTTTAATGAACTTTATAGTAATTTCAAAACTGAAAAGATTAGAAATAAAGTTTTAATAAAGGAAAATGAAAAACTTGTTAATAATAATTCAATTCTTGTTTCTCAAACATCATCTTTTAGTTCTCAAAAAGAAGAATTTGAAAAAGTTATTGTATCTTTAAAAAGAGACAATGAAGTTTTCTTAAAAGAGAATGCTTTACTTAAAAAGGAAACTTTTTCTTTAAGTTCTAGAATTAATGTTTTAGATAAAGATATAATAAGTTTCAAAATTAAGTATGAAGATCTTTTGAAAAATGTAAATAAATTTAATAAAGGAAAAGAAAGTTTAAATATGTTATTATCTTCTCAAAAGATGTCTAACAACCATTTTGGTCTTGGTTTTTCAAAAGATAACATGTATAAGCCTACTCATGTTGGTATTGGTTTTTCAAAGACTAATTTTGTAAAATCTACACATGTTCATAATCCATACAATTCTTTTGTAAAAAGAAATGATATTTCAAAAAGAAGTAGATGCAAATATATATGGGTTCCTAAGAATCTAAATAATGTTGATAAGAATGTTTATATTGCATCTTTTATACATGATGTGTGTAATTCTAAGAATTATGTTTATACTAACAAATGGAAACCAAATTCCAATTGGATTTGGGTTCCTAAAGGCTAATCTTTTTCGGACCCTATCATGATGGGTACCATATTTATTGTTTTATCTTATAGGTACCTAACAAAGAAAAGTGGATACTTGATAGTGGGTGTTCCAAACACATGACCGGACATATACAACTATTGTCTTCCGTACAAATCAAAAAGGAGGTACAGTGATCTTTGGAGACAATAACAAAGGAAAAGTTATTGGAACCGGCATTGTTGGTAATCTTTCAAAACCTCTTATTGAAAATGTCCTTTTGGTAAGTGGTTTAAAACACAATCTATTAAGTATTAGTCAATTATGTGATAAGGGTTATAAAATTGTGTTTGAAAAAGATGTTTGTCTTATTTATGATGCTAATATGAAAGATATTTTGTTTAAAGGTTTTCGAAACAATAACATATATGAATTGTCAATAGCATGCATTTCTTCAAATGAAAATTTATGTCTAATTGCTTCAAATAATGATTATTTTTTATGGCATAAAAGATTTGGTCATTTGAATATGAAAACTATTTCTAAGATTTCAAAATTTAACTTAGTTAAAGGTCTTCCAAAAATTGCTTTCAAAAAGGACTATTTTTGTGATTCTTGTCAATTAGGAAAACAAGTTAAATCTTCTTTTAAATCAAAAGATTTGGTTTCTACAAAAAGACCTTTAGAATTATTGCATTTGGATTTATTTGGTCCTACTCGTGTTTCTTCATTAAACAAGAGTAGATATGTTTTTGTCATTGTAGATGATTACTCACGTTTTACATGGGTGATTTTTCTGAAAAATAAAAATGACACTTTTGATGAATTTGTAAGTTTTTGTAAAAGAATTCAAAATCAAAAGTCTCTAAACATAGTCACTATTCGTAGTGATCATGGAGGAGAATTTGAGAATGAATCTTTTTCAAATTTCTGTAATAAGTATGGTATTACACATAATTTTGCATTTCCTAGAGCATCTCCTCAAAATGGTGTTGTAGAGAGAAAGAATAGGACTTTGCAAGAATGTGCTAGAACTATACTTATGGATAGTAACTTACCAAAATACTTTTGGGCTGAAGCCACTGCTACTGCTTGTTATGTTTTAAATCGAGTACTTATTCGACCATTTTTAAATAAAACCTCTTATGAATTGTTTCATGATCGGATTCCAAAAGTTTCATATTTTAAGATTTTTGGTTGTAAATGCTTTATTTTAAATACAAAAGATGCTTTAGATAAATTTGATGCTAGATCCAATGAAGGTATTTTTGTTGGCTATTCTACTCATAGTAAAGCATATAGAATTTTAATAAAAAATCATTTACTATTGAAGAATTTTTACATGTTAAATTTGATGAATCCTTGACTAAACTTGTTTCTAATGATTCTCCACATGATGATGATCATATTATAGTTTCTCCTAATGAAAATATTGTTATATCTTCTGTTGATACTAACTTGTCTAAGGATGAAGAGATTCCTACCGAGTTACCGAAAGCCTATGTTGAAGTAAGGAATCATCCACAAGATTTGGTAATTGGAGATATAAATCAAGGCGTTCAAACGAGATCCAAGTTGAACTACATGACACAAATTGCCTTCATTTCACTCATTGAACCGAAGAATATCAACGAAGCATGTGCGGATGATTATTGGACAATTGCCATGCAGGAAGAGTTGAACCAATTTGTAAGAAATGATGTGTGGGATCTTGTGCAACGTCCTACTGATCATCCCGTCATCGGTACAAGATGGGTCTTCAAGAACAAACTCAATGAATCCGGTGAAGTCATTAAGAACATGGCAAGGTTAGTAGCACAAGGGTACAATCAAGAAGAAGGTATTGATTTCGATGAAACTTATGCTCCAGTTGCAAGACTTGAATCAATTCGTATATTACTTGCTTTTTCATGTTTTATGAATTTCAAATTATATCAAATGGATGTTAAAAGTGCCTTTTTAAATGGAATAATTAAAGAAACTGTTTATGTTGAACAACCGCCAGGTTTTGAACATGAAAAATTTCCAAACCATGTTTTCAAACTTAAAAAAGCTTTATATGGTTTAAAGCAAGCACCTCGTGCTTGGTATGATAGATTAAAGAGTTTTCTTTTAAATTCTGATTTTAAAATGGGAAGTGCAGATACAACTCTTTTTATCAAACATGTTCATAAAGATATCTTAATAATTCAGATTTATGTTGATGATATATTATTTGGTTCTACTAATGATGATCTTTGTCAAGAATTTTCTAAGACTATGCAGAATGAATTTGAGATGAGCCACATGGGCGAACTCACTTACTTCCTCGGTCTTCAAATCAAACAAATGAAGGATGGAATCTTCATCTCCCAATGCAAATACGCTAAGGAACTTCTAAAGCGATTTGGTATGGAAAATTCTGGTCACAAGAATACTCCCATGAGTACAACTACCTTTTTGGACAAAGATGAAAGTGGTAAGAATGTCGATCAAAAACTCTATAGAGGTATGATTGGCTCTCTACTTTATATTACTTCTAGTAGACCTGATATAATGTTTAGCGTATGCTTATGTGCTAGATATCAGTCAAATCCTAAGGAATCACATATTAAAGCCGTGAAAAGGATCTTTAGATATTTAAATAACACAGTCAACTATGGTTTATTTTATCCAAAGTCATGCACATTTGATTTATTATCTTATAGTGATGCTGATTTTGCTGGTTGTAAATCTGATCGGAAGAGTACTAGTGGTACTTGTCACTTTTTGGGACATTCACTAGTATCTTGGTTCAGTAAAAAGCAAAATTCCGTGTCCTTATCAACAACTGAGGCAGAATATATTGCTGCTAGTGTTGCATGTGCCCAAATTATATGGATGAAACAAACCTTACTTGATTATGGCATGACTCTCACAAATTCACCTATTATGTGTGATAATACAAGTGCTATTAATCTATCTAAAAATCCAGTTCACCATTCACGTACCAAACATATTGATATTAGACATCATTTTTTACGTGATCATGCTTTAAAAGGTGATATTTCTTTAAATTTCATATCAACTGATAATCAAGTTGTTGATATATTAACTAAACCACTGAAAGAAGATATCTTTATAAAATTTAGAAGAGATCTTGGTATTTGTAATTTTTCAGATTTTTAAACAATTTTTTTTTGATTTTTTCTAAGGCAGTATTTTTATGCAAGTTAGTCGACTTATAACTCTTATTAGTCGACTTATAAAAGTCTTAGTCGACTTGAAAAATTTCCTAGTCGACTCCTGTGAGAAACAGAAACTTCAATTTCTGATTTATCCAGAATTAGTCGACTATAGAAAATTTACAGTCGACTAGTCCTATTATTAGTCGACTAGTCTTGTCCTGTAAGTCGACTAATACTGTGAAATTTCTGTTTTCTGTTTTCGGATTTCTGTTTCGAACCCGACCCAATAACTTAAGTTCAGGATCCGTTATCACTCAGTTTTAATCCTATCCATTCATATCTTTCTAGATTTGATCTTCACCATTCAATCTATTCTTTAACTCACCCAAACCCTAGTTTTTCCCCTCATTCTCTCTTTCCAGCCGAGTTCACAGTCGACCAAGAGCTAGGGCATCCGAGTTCCTCCTGCAGGCTTCCACAGAGCAATTCCTTCCAATTCATCTCCAAGTTCTTCATTTCAGGGTATAAATCTTTCATATTTCAGTTCATTACTTCCATATCTTCTGTCTACTTGCTTCCAATTTAGTTTTCATCATGTCCAAATCTAAGAAAACTAAATTTACTCCCAGTTCATCTTCCTCCACTGTTGATTTTAGGAATTTTCTGAAAAATCCACAACTAGAACCTGATTACCTTAGACTGTCAACTTTAGATATCATTCCAGGAAGATATATCAAATATGATGATTTTTATGATTATGATATCATGTCATATCTTCGAACTTGTGGTTTGTATAACATGTTCTCTTCTGAACTTAAGGAAGCTTATTATCCTTTTCTCATCTATCTGTTCTACACAAATTTATCATTTGAAGATAATGAGAAAAATACCTATCTTGAATCCTATGTTAAAGGTGTTCACATTAAGCTTTCTATCAAGAATATTGGCCGTATCTTGTCCATTCCCTATAGTGGTCTCACTCTTGATGATATTGTCATGGATGATGAAGATGTTTTAGGTCAAATTTTTCTATCCGGTCAACATCTACCTATGTCCAACAATAAGCTTAAGCCAATTCCCCGTCTAATTGGTAGAATCCTTTCCTATAACATCTGCCCTAAGACTGGTAGTTATAATTACTACTCAAGGGAATTATCGTCATGTGTCTATGCTATTATGGCTGGACATGACGTTAATTGGGCTAAAATCATTTTTGACACCATGGTCAAGTTTCATTCCTCCTTCCTACCATTTGGCGCCTTTCTAACTCCAATCTTTCGTAAGTATCATGTTGATCTTGATTCTGAAACTTCTGTTGTCAAGATTTTTGAGTTTTTTGATCGTGCTGCCATTAATAGGATGAAGTTACCTGAGTTTCCCTCTCATGAACCACAACAACCACCTTCCAATCCACCAAGTCCTCCACATGTTCCCTCTACATCTTCACAACCTGACCCACCTCCAACTCAACCACCTCCATATGCCGATGCTTTCTATAATTCAATGTCTGCCCAGATTGCCTCAATTCAATCTCAACAACAAGCTTTGTTGGATTCTCAATCTCAGATTATTGAGAATCAATCCTTGATGATGACTCGGCTGAATTCCATTGAATCTACTCAATCAGCCATTATAAGTCTTCTCAAGATCAGTTATCCGCCACCTCCTCCTCCCGGATCCGAGGATTGAAGCTATTGGCGTTGGTGTCTCTCTTTATGTTTTTGCTTTTCGCACACTTATGTATTTTCTGTTTTTGTTAAAAACTCTGTCTGTTTTTGTTTCAAGACTATGTCTCTTCTCTTTTTGTTAATGACAAAGGGGGAGAAATATGTTAAGTGTTATCTGTAACTTTGTGTTATGTTAAAAAACTCTGTTATGTTATGTGAGAATTTTATGTTGTGATATGTGTATCTGTGTTTATGTATCGTGATATGTGTATCTGTGTTTGTATATCTATGTGTTTCTGTGTATCTATGTGTTTATGTTACATATTCTGAATATTCTGCATGTTGTGCACCTATGTGACAAAATCAAGGATTTTTTGACATATATATGTTATGGATACTAACATATAACCATGCCGGTGCAACCTAACATTTTCTGCAGGGACAAAATATTTTTTTATAACTTAGTTACTGCAGGGGAGTTTTGTTGCAGGGGGAGCCATCATAGACATATGTTGTCATCATCAAAAAGGGGGAGAATGTTGGAACCTGACAAGTTCAAGATATTGAAGCCTCTCCAATTACAAGATTTTGATGATGGACGAACACTACGACCACATGATGATTGCTCTACCTCAGATGAAGATTACTGAAGCTTATGGGTGTTTGTGGAAGTTGGTGTGTAAACTTAGAAAGATTTGTAACAGCCTTGATCACTTACACACAAAATATACCTTCCCAAGTCGACTTACCCTATTGATATAGTCGACTACCCCAATGTAGTCGACTTGACATATAGCCCTAGTCGACTAGTCCACTTAGAACAAAAACTCCTAACTCTCTGTTTGGACTCTGTAAGCCAATTAGTCGACTTGACTTTCTTACCTAGTCGACTAACAGATACTCTAGTCGACTAACCCTATTTCCAAGTCGACTAATCTTTGACACAAAAATTATCCAACTCTCTGTTTCTTTTCTGAAACAAAATTAGTCGACTATCCTTTTTATCCAGTCGACTAATACAAGTTTTAAGTCGACTACAAGTTAGTTACAGTCGACTAATTTCAGTTATCCAGAAACTTTTGTTTCCAACAGACACTTCCCTAGTCGACTAACAATCTTACCTAGTCGACTAATAAGTGAACTTTTGCCTAGTCTAGTCGACTAATCCAATATCCTAGTCGACTATAAGCAGTTTCTGACTGTTGGACAGTTTCTCTTATCTGATTCATTTGGCAACGTTTTCAAATGTTCAAATTGTCTGAATTGATGCCATAACTTCCCTAACTGACCCTAGTCTACATCTATATATAGAGAAGTTATTCCAAAGGCCATTCACTAATTCTTTCAATCAGATTTCCAAAGCCAAAATTTCCAGAATCCTGAAAACTGAAATTTGCAACTTCTTTCTTCACCAAAAGCCATTTTCCTCTTGTGAAGAATTCTGAAGTTAAACCTTCCTATACAGAACCTTGTCCACTACAGATCCTTATCAAGGCTATAGGAAGTTATTGTATTCATTTCAAAGAAAGTTGTACAAGGAGTCTTCTTGGGTGTAGAAGATTGTACAAGGCGTGTTCTCTTGGTGGAAGAGAAGTTGTGCACGTTGGCAAAGGGTGTTTGTCAAGTGGTGCACAAGGCACTTGTTGTAGGGTGTACACAAGGAAAGTAAGGGAAAATCTCAAGCGTTTGCTTGGGGACTGGATGTAGGTCACAAGGACCGAACCAGGATAACTCTCCGCTGTTTGCGTTTGTTTTTCTGTGCTTAATCTCTTGTGATTATTTAATTTCTGCAAGTGATTTGTTTAAAATTTAAATAACACTATTCACCCCCCTCTAGTGTTGTTTTGCTTGTTATATAGATCCTACAAATTTCATATACTTGATTGGAGGTTTTTGGGTTAACTAGCGGCTGACTAGGCAAAGTACCTTTTGGTCTTTCACTTAGGGAGCTAGCTAATTGGCTCATTTGCATTTCCAATCTCAATATGGCCTGTGAATGATTATTCAGAGTTTGTCCCTGATTTTGCATAAAAGCGGTATGGGACTTCATGAAAGCCTCTATGCTCTCCTCCAATTTACTGATTTCCTTTTCCATTGGAAAGCTTTAGGAGGAGGAAGATGCGGTTTGACTGGGAAAAGGTGGTGGTGGAGTAGGATGGTGAAAATTGTTGGAGAAATTAGGCCTGGGAGGATTGTTTGGGGCCCAGGAGAAATTAGGGTGATTCCTCCAACCCGGATTGTACGTTTGGGAGTAGGGATTGTGAGGCGGCTATGAGTAAGCCGCGTTCATGTGTTCTGGTGGCACTTGTTGGGTGTGGAAAACAGAGCACTCTTCAAAGACATGGTTTGGTGTCTGACAGTACGAACAACCCGGATTGTGAATTGGTGGTGGGTTAATCTGGTTGACATTGGCAGGCTCTTTAGTTTCTAGAGCCTCTATCCTTCTCATTAGGGTAGCAATCTTAGCCTGGGTAGCTATGGATGATTTTAGCGATAGGTGCCCTCCTCTTGAAGCTATAGATTGTGAATTCCTAGGTTTCTCCGAGGCTGGCTCCCATTGCAGGGTTTTCTCCGCTAAATCCTCAAATAAATCCCAACCCTGATTCTCATCCTTCTGTAAGAACCCTCCATGACACATCGTTTCTAACAGGGTCTTAGTCTGATAACCTAAACTGTCGTAGAGAATCTAGCACTGACGCCATTTCTCCACGCCATGATGAGGGCACTGAGATAGGAGATCTTTGAATCGCTCAAAGTATCTCCAAAATGGTTCACTCGGTTCTTGCCTAAACTGCATGATGTTCTTCCTAATGAGGGCAGTTTTGTGAATTGAGTAGAATTTCTTCAAGAAAGCCTTGACAAAATCATCCCAGGTCGTGACTGAACCATTTCTTAGCAAGGTCCTTTAGGGAAAAAGGGATGAAACGTAACCTAACGACATCGTCTCCTAGCTGGGGTATACGCATCATGAGGCATACTTCTTCAAATTCCCTAACAAAGAAGTATGCGTCCTCTGATTCTAAACCATGAAATTTGGGAAGAGTGTTAATGAATTGGGGCTTTAACTCGAAGTTATTTCCATTTACTTCAGGAAGTTTTATGCAAGATGGAAGTGAAGTTCTGATCGGGTAAAATCTATCCAGAAGTGACGCCATCACCGGTTCTGGATGCAAGGGTAGAGAAGTATTTCTTGTTAATCTGGAAGTTGACGGATCTCTCACCCACTCTTGCATGCAGCACACCACAAACAACGTGAAGACAACAAACAATCGAAAAAGAACTAAAAACAAACAAAAGAAAGAAAAACAACCACAAGCCTTAGTCTAAGGTACCTGGACCTAGACGACTCCTAACTGGTTGATTCTCCGGGGAAAGTTGTTGCAGGAACTCGATTACAAGCTAATCGGCCAGGAAAGGGCAAAGCTCAGGGAGAGGTATCCAGGCGGAGCCACGGGCCTAATTACGCCAAACCACGGAGCTTTCGAGGCTTTACCTCTCAATCCACTTTCCTTAGATACCGATTTTGTAGGAGTATAGTTCTTGCAATTTCCAACCTCGGTTAATCTCTTAGTGAGTTCGAGATGTCCCTAGGGCCAACGTCTATTGATTTTTAGTTAAGGCTTGGGAAAGTGTGAGTGCACTTGGAGATGATTTTTAGGTTAAGAAAGGGTGATGAAATCCCCACCTTATCTTGTTTATTTGGGTTTTGCCCTTAAACTCAATTGTGCAAGTGTACAGTTTATTCACAACAAGGTAACACTCAAAGCGGTAAATCACTTCAAAATGTTGGTCCTATTCTATATGAATGCAGACGTACCTTTCCTCCAGCACTCTTCAACAGAAATTGAAATGAATTGAAATAGACACGTGCCCTAAATGCAAAAGTCTAATCCAAATTTCAATTAAGCAACAAGTGAATTTCTGTTGAGTTTATTATAAATGTCTAAAGGTGAAGCATTCAAGGAAACTAAAAATTTAGAAAGCAATTTTTTTAGCGGCTTTCGGCAACCCTGCAAACGAGTTTGTTAGTACTTCAATCGAAAAAACTCGCTTTTACACGAATTTTTCTGAGGGCAAGTGAGTCCTCGCGCAATGTCCTTGGCCACCTCTTTTGCTTCCCGTGATAGTGAGCTCCTTGGTACTTCTCCTACACACAAAAACAAAGAACAATCTTTAGTATTGAATAACAAAGCCGTTCCTTCCCCGGCAACGGCGCAAAAATTTGATCGGCAAAAAGCAAGCACTAAAATAAAAGAAGGAAGTGCGGGTTAATGTTATTGCTTTTGCGATTCTTCTGTAGTAGCGAAGTGGCTACACGGGTCGTATCTACAAGGAGGGAGAGAGATGGAAGCTTGATGCGTTTCAAAGTTCAAGGAGAAAGAAAGTTCTTGTTTCCAAATAAAGAATTGAAAAGTGAAAGCAAGTTGTTTTTAAGAATTGTTGGAAAATATTTTCGTGGTTTGTAAAAGTGATTTTTTTCTTAGTTGTAAAAATGCATGGCTAACTTTCTACTAAGTGCTCACTAATTTCTAACTTTTGGAAGATAGCCTCACGATGGATCATAGGGGAACACAACTCTTTTGCATTAGAACTATTCACGTGGAAATCGAGTGAAAGTTTATCCTAAAACTTAGCTTTACACTGTAAAAACTCGGACATTCCCTTATTAGGATCGAATAGAAGGCGAGAATAAGGGAAGACACGAGTGCACTAATGGTATCGGCAAAGTTAAAAGGAAAAGTCTCTAACTTACAATAACAAGCAAAGTACATAACCCATAGACCATCAAAAACTCATTAAGTATGAAGTATAAGAAAGTAAATACTTGTAGGTAAATTAGAGTTAGAACCCTCATCTTAAGATGCCATAACTCTTGTTTGCACAAGGCTTGCTTGACACTATTGACTCATGTGGGTTATCAATCAAGTGTTAGAAATTAGTGGGTTAGTAGTTAGTTAGCCATGCTAATGAAAAGTTAGTTAGCCATAAAAGTAAAAGAAACAACAAAGGAAAAGAAGTGGAGAGAGGGAGTTGCACTACAAGAAAACAAAAGAAAAGAAAAGTTAAAGAAAGGAAGTTACACTACAACAAAGTAAAAGAAAAGAAGTGAAGAAGAAGGAAGTTACACTACAACAAGGAAGTAAAAGTAAATGGAAAGAAGGAAGAGAAGTAGTACTTGTATTAACTTGTCACCCTTCAAATACAACACTTACACACACTCTCTCTCTTTCACTCTAATGGCTAAAACTAAAAATAGAAGAAGCAAACTAAAGCAACTATAATTCCTAGCAACAAAACACATATTACAACTCTATTCTCTGGATCTGCTCAAACTGAAGACCCCTTGGGGGTATTTATAGGCACCAGGGGAAGGGGGCCACGTGAATGGCACGTGGCCCAAAGCGCAGGAGCTCGCACACTCAAAGCCCTGGCCGCGTTTCCGTGGCCTTGCCAAGGCGGCGCGCGCCTGGCTTCGGGCAGCGCGTCGCCCAGACTGTCTTCTGATGCCTTGATCTTCTGGATTTGCGATTTGATACCCTGGGTTGACAAATTCTTCACCCTAAGGTCAATGGTTACATGGTAGGCTTTTAATCACCAATTAAATGGTGATTTAGGTCTTCTTCTTCATTTGCACACCATGGACCTAGGATCAAGCAAGCAAGGTTTTATTAGCAAAATTTTACATGAAATAAATATGAGAATGTGATGAAAATTATGCAAAATTAGAGACTAATCAATATACTCACACCCGGACTGGTGCGGTAGCCCCGGTCGACTAAAGTGCTCTAGCTCGGGCATTGAAGTAAGTGAATCATACTCCACCATTGTAGAATCGCAAGCTTTGAACTCTTCTATGGAGAAGGAAGTCTTTGTGTACATGACAAACACTCCCGAGAAGACGACCAAGCGCTTAGAACAGCAAGCCCAGGTCCAGAGGGAACAATTCGATATGATTTGCGGCCAACAAGAATCTATCGATACCCTCAAACAGATGCTTGCACAATTGCTCGAGGACAAGAAGAAGTCAACTGATAAAGCTTCTTCCCGGAAGTCTAAAGGCAAACGGAAGGAAGGGGAAAGCTCGTCCTCCGTACGTATCGAGGAGAAGGGGCAATCTAATTTTGAGTCTTCTAAATCCTCATCTAAAGAGGGAGGCAACCCGGAGAATGATGGTACTCATTCTAAAAGAATGACTCAATTGGAGCAGTGTTTGGAAGCCCTTACCAACAAGAAAGGCCTCCAAGATGTAGGAGTGGTTCGGCTATATCCGGCCGAGTGGGACCTTGTTCCGTACCCTCCTAAGTTCAAAGCTTCGACCGTACAGGCTTTCGACGGCAAAGGGTCACCAAACTAACACATCTACTACTTCAAGTCTTAGACAGGAAATGCAGTAGATAATGATGCCATTTTGGCACATTTGTTCATCGGCACTCTAAAAGGGCTTGCCTTTGAATCGTTCATGAAACTCCCAGAAGCCTCCATCAAAAACTGGGTGATTTGGAGAAACTCTTTCTGACACGCTTCTTTAAAGACGACTCGGAGATTACAATGCCTACTCTCCTGGCAACGAAGTAGCAAAAGGGAGAGTCCATCAAAGCATTTGTGAAAAGATTTTAGAATATGGCGTTCTGATGTCCTAACGGTATGACCCAGGCCACCCTGATGGAAACATGCCGCCACAATTTGCAAACTTCGCTCCTAGCCCAGATAGGTGTTGCTGAAAGTCGCACCTGAAAGCAACTGGTCTAGCAAGGTAAACATGCTGAAGAAGTTGTCGCCAGGGTTAGGGTAGAAAAAACAAGCCCAGACCCGCAAAGTCGACAAGGCGCGCGCTAGAAATATCATTTCAATCAAAAAGAAAAGATACATTGGCGACAATGACAAAATCTCCCATGAAATCTCAGCCAGTCAGAGGGGGAGGTTCTTCAAATCAGCCACGCACCAACAAGCAGTACGCTTTCAAGGATGAACACGTTAATTCATTGTTCAAACTGCTCAACAAGAGCAACAGATTGAAGCTTCCTGAAGCTAGACGTCTTGAGGAAGTCGGCAAGTCCTACAATCCTAACTACTGCCTGTATTATAAGATGCTAGGGCACCCCATCAAGAGCTGTTATATCTTCAAAGATATTCTTCAGGTTCTGATTGATGCAGAAGTGCTAAAGCTCCATCCAGAACAGAAGAAAGTGATGACTAATATGACATCATTTCTTCAATTTGGAAAACAACCTCCCGCACCAGCCGAAGTAGTTCCCATCCTGAAAGGGGGAACTAAGAATGATCAATACAGACCCACATCATCTGCAGGAGAAAGGTCTTGTACCTATCCCTACACCTCAGGGAGAAATTATGTGGGTTTATCCTGACCTTGTGGATGGCCAATAGTGGACTACTATTACAACAAAAAGTCTAAAGGTAAAACAAAAGTTTCATCCTGCAATGTGGTGTGCGCTTCTTCCTGGGAAGCAGAAACTGATGTACCGTCACTAATCGATTCGGAAGAGGAAACAATCATCCTTACTGCAGAGCTCAATAAACCGCTCGTGACAGAAACTCATTCGGGTCGTCGTATTTAAAGAAGCACGACGGGATGGGACAAACCCTCCTAAACCTACTACAGAGCCAACCAAGCCATCCGTGAAGCAACCTGTGGAGAAGTAGAAAGAGCTTCAGTTTTTCAAGGCTCTCCCAAAGAAAAACACGAAAGGATCTCCAACACCTTACCGCTTTGATGTCCTGGCTCAACTGGCTAATATTCTGGCCAGGATCACCCTTTACAAGCTTCTGAGACTATCAAAGTCAACAAGAGAAGCTCTGAGGGAAACCCTAACTGATGCTAAGGTCTTCATGATCCAGATCCCGGTTAGACCATAAGAGGAAGATAAAGAGGACTGCCTCCATACCTCTCGCAATGCCCCCTGTATCACCTTCACGTCAGATGACATGCAGGTTAAGGGGAAACATGATCAGCCTCTGTACTTCACAGGGTACATTGAATCGTCTGAAGTGAGCCGCATTCAGGTAGATCCAGGATCCGCATTGAGCATCATGCCTCGCCAGGTCATGCAGCACTTAGGGATCCCCACCGACCGATTGAGCACCACCTAAACTATCATTTATGGTTTCAATGCCAATGATACGCACCCAATGGGGAAGATCAAGCTCAAATGTCAGATCGGGGACCTAAGATCTGAAGTGACGTGCTATGTAATCGACGCCGACACTTCATACAATTTGCTGCTCAGGCTACCGTGGATTCATCGTAATTCCATTGTCCCCTCCACTCTCCATCAAGTCATGTAGTACATTGACAGAAGTGGGAAAGTCCGAATGTTGATTGCCGAAAGGCATCCGTTCAAGGGGTAGAAAATTATTTCACAGACTCCCTCCTCTACCAAGACCCTTTAGAGATGAACGAGAATCCACAACCAGAGGAACTAGACTCTAGTAATGAAACTGACACGAAGCCAGAGGCAGAAGAAGAGTGCATGTGGGAATTAAATTCACTTGTAACGAGCACTAATAGGCTCGATGTTAATAACACCGCCGATAATATAGGCGAGTGGTATATTAATAAAGAGTTGAATTTGGCTTACTTTTCTGTGGTTGCTTCTGATTCAGTGCCATCAGATACTAGCACCGAGGTGGATAATGACCCTTGCTCGGCAATAGATGCTCTGACATTATTGCATGTACCAATGAAGTCATCCCTTAAAATGTACTAAGATGTCGGTGATGCGCAAGAATTAGTATTCATGGTCCCAGCAAGACACAGAGGCCAAAAACTAATTCTTTCTGGAAGAATTAAGTCTGAATTGATGTCTCGCGAAGACTCAGAAAGCGAGAACGAATCCTGTCAATTCTCTCACTATGAGCCAAATGTACTCAGAATGATGGAAAGCATGGATATGATCTAACGAATAGTCCTGCTTTGAACTTCGGAAAAGGAAGAAGAACACTACTTCGATCTTTCGTTCCAAAAGGGAAGACCCCTGATTATTATCATCAAACTCGCAGGGGGTTGGGCTATGTGTTAACACCGATCCCATCAGCCTCTGAGTTGGAAGAGTCATTATACCATAATCACTCGTTAGGCACGTCATCGTGGAAATCAGATGTTAGTGTCGGCAACATCTTCAGATAACTTTCAATAAACATGGTTTCACCAAGCCACCTGGAAGATGAAGATGAAGAAATGATCCAGTCTGATACAGATCCTTAGATCAAACATCTAAACACTCTCTGGGATATTCGCTTCGGACAACGCGAACTACCCACGGAAGATAAGGTCACCCAGATCAATCTAGGAGATGAGGCTAATCCTAAGCCCATCTTTATAAGCGAAAGCCCATCGCCCTCCAAGAAGAAAGATTTAATATCTCTTGTACAAGAGTATATAGATGTTTTCACTTGGAATTACGAGGACATGCCTGGGCTTAATCCTCGAGTGGCTATGCATCGCCTCAATATTAATTCAGACGCGAAACCAGTCAAACAGCAGCAATGATGATTCCGTCCAGAAATAATGCAAGCAATCCAGTCGGAAGTCAAAAAGCTTATAGACTCCGGCTTCATCAGGGAGGAGAAACACCCTGATTGGGTAGTCAATATCATCGCGGTTACCAAGAAAAATGGGAAGATCCAGATTTACATCGATTTTTGCGATCTAAATGAGGCCTGTCCAAAAGACAAATTCCCTCTCCCAATCACAGATGTCATGATCAACAATACGTGTGGGTCTGAACGAATGTTCTTTATGGATGGATTCTCAGGGTATAATCAAATCAAAATGTACCCTGATGATGAAAAGCATACTTCTTTCAGGACACCACTGGGGGTATATTGCTATACTGTCCTGCCCTTTGGATTAAAAATGCGGGGGCAACGTATCAAGGGCTATGAATGCAATTTTCCAACGGGCATATGCGTAAAACAGTGGAATGCTACGTCGACGACATTGCAGTAAAAAGCCGCATCAAGAGTGATCACATAGCAGATCTTAAGATGGTATTTGATATCATGCGGGCACATCAGTTGAAGATGAACCCCACTTTATCTTTCCTAGGGGTAGCCAGCGGTAAATTCTTAGGGTTTATTGTTACATCCAAAGAAATCTACCTTGACTCAGAGAAAGTCTGTGCTGTCCAGGAGATACAATCTCCAAGAAATCTCAGAAAGCTTATAGGATTGCAAGGGCGATTAGCATATATCCGGAGGTTTATCTCAATTCTCTCAGGACGATGCCGACCCTTCACCAAATTGATGAAAAGGGCGTCTCATTCATTTGGGACGATGCTTGCCAACAAGCGTTCGAGGAAATCAAACGATACCTCGTGCAACCACCCGTCCTTACAGCTCCAGTTTCAGGAAAACCTTTCCTGCTATATGTTCGAGCGATGGATCATTCCTTAGAAGCTTTACTAGCCCAGAACAATGATCAGGGACACGAGCAGGCAATCTACTATCTGAGCAGAACCATGATCGGAGCCGAACATCAGTATAACCCGATCAAAAAGAATGTTTGGCGTTGGTGTTCGCCGACCAGAAAATGCGACATTACTTGGTGGGCCAGACTATAAATGTCATATCAAAAGTCAACCCATTGAGGTTACTCATGACGAAGCCATCGTCACTAAATGGTCGACTGGAAAGATGGGCCATACTGCTCTCCCAATATGAGATGCACTTTCTATCACGAAAAGCCGTGAAGGGACAAGCGGTGACAGATTTTCTGGCTAAACATCCAGATTCGAGAGCGACCGAACTTTATGAGGATCTCCCAGACGAGGTCGCTGAAGTTTGTCTGACCTAGACATCTTTTAAAGGATAGGGATGGCAACTCTTCTTCGACGGTGCATCGAGAACAGGTCCGCGAGGGCATGTCGTAGCGGGAGTGGGGGTAGTACTTGTCTCCCCATAGAACTACATAATCTCTTGTGCATTCTCATTATCTGAGCCATGTTCCAATAATGTAGCGGAATACAATGCTCTCTTGATCGGAATGCAAATCACCAATATGATTAGCGTTAAACATCTCAAAGCATACGGTGACTCTAAACTCATCGTTAACCAAGTTCGCGGGGAGTACGAAGTCAACATGAAGACTTATTACCCTATTTCAATGCAACTATCTCTATGGCCGAGAGGTTCGAAAACTTTTACATCGACCATGTATTACGCTAGCAAAATGCGCATGCAGATGCACTGGCATTTCTCGCTGCCTCCTTAGCCCTTCCAGCTGGAGTAATAGAGAAAATACTTGTCTACAGTCACGACCTGTATTGCCCAAGAATCGCTTTTGAAGATCACCAAAAGCTAACAGGAGGCTGTCAAACCAAAGAAACTTTAGAGACTTTAACAGGTCTAGAACTCAGGTATTGGCAATTCTCGTACATCGACTATGCACTGTACAACATTCTTCCGAATGATCCCAAAGAGGCGACTGCCATTAGAAGAAAGCCCCCAAATTCTACTATAATGCGATCACGTGAATACTGTATTGCCGATCGCATGATGAGATCCTCCTCCACTGTCTGTCGCAAAAGGAGGCACAAGAAGTACTCAAAGAAGCGCATGACGGCTTGTGTGAAGCTCATCAGCCTTGTCTGAAGCTTGGAGATCGACCCAAAAGACTGGGATATTATTGGCCTAAAATGATCCCGGTACCATCATTTACGCTAAGCGATGTCACGCCTGTCAGGTCCATGGTGACTTTATCCATCAAGCACCAGGATATCTTCACTCTACAACCTCAACCTAGCCATTTGAGATGTGGGGGATGGACGTGGTTGGCCCTATTAGCCATCTTCTTCCAAAGGACATCGGTTCATCTTAGCTATAACCGATTATTTCTCTAAATGGGCTGAAGCTATTCCTTGAGGGAGGTAAAAGCATCTGACGTGGTCAAATTCGTTAAACATCACGTCATTTACCGCTTTGGTGTACCACGGTTGGTTGTTCATGATAATGGGCCCCTGTTCCTTAGCCAGGCTTTTCAGAGATTCTGCAACAAGTTCAGGATCCAGAGTGTGTCTTTAACAGTATACTATCCAGCCGCTAACGACCTTGCAGAAGCCTTCAACAAGACTATTAAAAACTTCTTAAGAAATTCGTCTCAAAAGCCAATGTGACTAGGACGACAAATTAGGTGAATGCTTATGGGCCTATCGCACGATAATTCGAACCCTAACTAAAGCTACACTATTCTCCTTGGTATATGAGTGTGAAGCCATACTCTTATTAGAAATTCAAATTCCATCTCTACACGTTGCCCTGACAGCAGAGATGGCAAATGAGGATAAGCATCGACTGCGACTCCAAGAGCTGGAGGCTTTGGATGATAAACGTCTGCAAGCTCAACAGCAAATCAAGCTCTATCAAGTTCGAATTACCAGAGCCTTCAACAAGAAAGTTAAGGAGTGGACTTTCAAGAAAGGCGGACTTATCTTAGCTGTCAGAAGACCTATGGTGATGACACATAAGTCCAAGGGAAAATTTCAGCCCAAATGGGAGGGACCATTTGTAGTAGAGTCGGTCTACTCAAATGAAGCATATTGCCTTATAACCCTAAACGATGATACGCTCATGATGCCAATTAATGACAAATTCTTGAAGAAATACTATCCTTGATGGCATTCTTCTCCTGATCAGGTTAATATATACCTTTAATCAAAACTCTAGATCCAAGAAAAGCTTCTTTCCTTTATTGGATCACATCACGGGCGAACTGTGTCAAGCTGATCAAGCGATGGTCACATCATAATGCATGATGTAAATATTGAAGAAGAAACAAAGTGCAAGACTTTGGTTTTAGCTTTGTTACTCTTCTCTACTGTATCTATGGACATCCGACGCCTCCAATGGCTAAGGCTAGAGGAAAATGTTGGCTTTTATATCCAACATAAGTCTTCGATAACTCATCATGCTGACGGGAATAGCATGGCTAGCCAAACTCGAACGGTAGTTGGTAAAGGCACATCAAATCCGTTAATAGCTGAGGGTTTGCTAAAAATCCTAAGGGACTTGGTCCCATCCTCTCCTCCAAAATCTCCTATTAATTCTCACCCACAAAATGGTAGGACCACAAAAAAAATAACACCTGTGTTCATTTCTCCAACAAAATGAGCTGAAACTTGTCATGTTAATAGTAAACCTCTGACAAACCAGATTTCCCGATCCCCATTGGATTTAGTCAAGTTAATATTAAACCTCTGTCAATAAAAATCCTTGTTGTTATGTTAATATTACACCTCTAATGGCAAATTTCCCATGTCCCTAGGAAATCACCGATTGTCACATTAATATTAAACATCTGACAATTCATTTCACTTTCCACCAAAATTCCCTACTAGTTCTCTTTCATAGAGTGGTAGGTCCACAAATGCAATCATTGTTATGTTAACACTACACCTCTGACAATAAGAAAAATTTTAATACTCCCCAGCGAGTACAAACTTCACTTGTCTCTCCTCTACATGGAGTCACAAATCGCCAAACTTGTCAAGTTCAAAATTACACCTCTGACATTCCAAATTTCACTTGTCAATTCTTATCAATAGAATGACAAGTCCTCAAAATTGCTCCTATCACAAATCAATTTTTATCCAGTTAAAATTACACCTCTGACATTCCAAATTTCACTTGTTAATTCTCATCAATAGAATGACAAGTCCTCAAAATTGCTCCTATCGCAAACCAAATCTGTCAAGTTAATATTACACGTCCGATAAATTACTATTAAGTTTAACACTACACCTCTAATAGTGGTTAAATTTTTGTCAAGTTAATATTACAGTTCTGACAAATTACTGTCAAGTTTAACACTACACCTCTAACAGTGATTAAATTGCTGCCAAGTTCAATATTAAATCTCTAACAGTCACTTTTCCTCAGGCTTCCATATCAAAGCTGAGATGAGTGATGCTAAGTTTAACATCACACCTCTAGCGTCCAGTTCATTGCTAAGTTCAACAATACACCTATGACAATAATTTTCCCTTGAACTTTCCTATCGAAGTTGAGATGATTAATGCCAAGTTCAAAATTACACCTCTAGTATTACCTTCACTGTCAAGTTTAACATTACACTTATGACAGTGATGTTTTCAGTCTTCCCAAACGAAGCTGAAACTCCCATTGAGCCAAGTTAATATCACACCTCTAGCTTACATTTCTGTCAAGTTAATATCATACCTCTGACAGTAATTTTAAATTCCTGAAATGGAATTTTCCCCAATTGTGACTTGTTAAGTTAATTATCGCATTTCTAGCAAGTCAAGAGTTCCTACTTCTATGTATCTGATTTTCAATGCAAAAAAGGAATTCAAGACATATAAGAAGATAAGAAAAAGTGTCACTTTATTGATATTCAAACATATAAAAGTGATACAAAATGCTCTCTTATACAATAAGATTGAGTGTTACCATAAAGGAGTACAAAGAAGTCCCTCTCTCTCAGCGAAAGGTTACACTCACTCCTCAAGACATCTACACCGCTCCAAATACAAGATGTTTGGAAGAGCGCCGAAGAAAGGTTCCTCTCTTCTTCCATTGAATCATGTCGCAGTTGATCAGTGTTGAGGCAATTGGATGCTGGTCACATCATGATGCATAATGTAACATTGAAGAAGCTCATCGCTAACCGAGAACAATGGTGTTTCTCGAGGTCGAAATGCAGAGGAACATTCTGATTCCACCCGACCAACTGGTGTGGGCCGTAATCCTTCTCTTAATGAGCATCTCCACCATCAGAAAGTCATCCAATGAGCATGGGGTTTTTATCGATGTCACTTCTAGGGGTAAGATTGGTGAAGGGAAGATCCGAGACCTTACTGGTGACGTCCTCTTTCCCGTGACCTGCAAGGGGACTATACCCACCACCATACCCACTGTGATCATGACAAACTCGGGACATTGCTGGTGCATCATGTCCAATAAGGCCTTGACAGGTATCATTAACCGCGCAAAGCCTTGCTGTACATGAACAGGAACTTTGATCCCCCGAGTGCTTGCCAATCGAACAAGCTGGCTGGTCGAAATATTCTCCCAAGAGCCCAGCAAAGACACAGAAGACTGACTGAAGCTGTCAGAACCTGCAAAAAGCAAAAACCAAAAAGTTAAAATTCTGTTAAGGCGGGAACAAAGAAAAAAACTGAAGGGTACACGCAATTTAAGTTGTGAACTTCAGACGCAGAGTTGACCAGTACAGATCTGAATGCGGTTTGGTGTTAGACCTGCATCTAAGATATAAGACGCGAGGTAGCCTAGACTCAGAATTTGCCACAACCATGTTTGAGATACAGGGGTTACCACAACCAAGTCCAGAGGTCTCAAAAGAATTAGAATTATTTAAGTCAAGAACCTCAAATGCGAGCTTTATGTACAAAGCTCGTGTTTTAAGTACAGAGTTTGTCACAATCGCGTTCAAAGGACTTGTGACTGAGAATTAAAAGTCTGTCAGCTCGCGCTTCATCAAGAAGTCTGAAAGACGCGACTACCGAATACGGGTGCATTAATCAAGCTTCAAGGGAAGATCAAGAGATCAAATTTCTTCAATAGACAGGAAAACAGAAACTCAGTGGGACTGAGTATTTCATGGCGACAAATAGTTCCTACCCGGGAAAAATTCTCTAGAAGTTGAAATTTATTCATCAGGGCGTGATCGTAAAAGCACTTAAAGTTATGCTTTTTGATCTTGAAATCACTTGACAGTGATAATCTTTGGAGAAGATTAAAGGAAAGCACGAAAACTTTGAGTTCAGAAAGCATGAAAGCTTTGAGTTCTTGTTATTCATTGGAATACATCCCCTTGAAAAGAAGATAGATAATCAAGACGAAGATTCTCAGAGCGCATGCTCTCAAAGGGAAACAGTCTAAATAATAGACTGTTAAAGGGTAAGGCCTATTTATAGGCAAGCCATAAGGCTTACAATTAATGGCATAAACATAAAAGCCATCAGCCTTAATTCCCACACGAACATCAAGTCCAATAAGGAGCTGATGCATGGATTGCCACTTCGGGAAACATCAAAGGACACAAGTCCCCAATCGTCAACACCGATTTGGCATTAAAAGATCCAACAAGATCTTTAAGACGGGCTTCATGAAGCCCGCATTTCAAAATCTATAACTTAGAAATTTTTCTAAGTATCGGACGTAGACGTGAGACTCAGTAAAACCCGTGCCTGGCCTTAAAGATGCGAGGATTACATGAAGTACGCGTCTAAACCTCCCACACTTAGAAATATTCTGAGCATTGAGTCTAAAATGCAGGGCTCAACGAGGCCCGCGTTCAACAAACAGAGACTGACTCAAGTTGATAAAGCGAAGGGGTAGAGGTTGTCAAACCCGCGTCTTGCTTACCAAATTCAAGAGTCACGTTTGAAAATCAAACACGAGCATGAGCCTCCCGTTGGCAGTTCACATTCAAAAGAGACTTAAGAGTTAAGAGAACTCTTTAAGCCTCTTCAATGGCAGAAACCAGTTTAGATGATTTTACTACCTAAAATGGGGGCCTCTTGCATGGAAGGACCGCCCATTTGAATCTCTAGAGCGATAGCGCTCGAGCATGAGGAAGTAGGTTTGGTCTTTGGTGCTATTTCGACCGTGAAATTGGTGTTAAAGATGATAAAACTGGAACAAAACTTTAAGCTTTTCTTAACCCTTGATGCAAAGCTCAGCAAAGAAGAAGAAGAAGAGTCTAATGATGACTCTTGAAAGACTGTTGTCTTTGATAGGCACAGTGATCCGCAGAGATATGCGGCGTATGTCTCGAGGCCTAATCCCCGCCCGACACATAGCATGCGTCTTAAATGAGCACGAATTTCGCAAGCCCAAGGAAAGATGTCCCCTCAACTCTGCCAGACACGTGGAAATGCGCCCAGAATGCGGGACTCGTATTTCATAAAAATCGCGTCCCTCCAAAGATCACATCTCTTCAGCAAGATTAAAGCTGCATCCAGTCAACAGGATGAGAGCTGCGTCTTCACTTCAAAGATCGTGTCCCTCCAAAGGTCGCATCTTTTTAGCAAGACCAAAGCTGCATCTATCAGTCAACAGGGTGAGACCTGCGTCTTCACTCTAAAGTTCGCGTCCCTCTAGAGGCCGCGTTTCTTCAGCAAATTTGAGGACTGCGTCTCTAGAGAAACATGACCTCTTTGTCTATAAGACTTTCATTCAGTCTTTGCTTCTACAATCAGTTCAATAGTACACTGGCACAAGCAGACGACTGTTTACCCCTGCCTCAATAGTACACCAACAACCAGCTCAGAGCACTGAGGATGTCTGTACTGCGTATCTAGACACTCACCACGATCATCTCTGGTGGCTTTAAAGGGTTTTACAGTATACTCACGAAGACCACATTTCAGACAGAATCAAGCCCAGGGCATCTCAAATGATTGTCAGTCCAATCATGAGAAGTATGAACTCGACCAAAGTCTAAAGTATTTTGAAATCCGTCCCAGTCAATCGCGGAATATCAAAAACTTTGGAAGGGGTTCTGTAGACTGTCTAAAAATCACTGAAGACAAGTTATCAGAAAGTTGAGTTCGAGCTCTAGACGCAAAGCAACACAATCACTAGCACAGCATCAAGACGTGAAGGTTGAAACTCGTGCCTTAATAACCAAGATGCAAAGCTCAAAAGCCGCGTCTCAGCACCACTGTAGTACCAAGACGAAAGGGTCGAAACCCGCGTCTCTACCTCACTGCAATGGCCAAGATGCAGAGCATGGAAGCATCTCAGACATCCTATCCAGACTCAGAGCCCGAAGCCCGCGTCTCACTTGAAGCTTAACGCAGAAGTGGGAATTCGCGTTTCTCAAGCATTACTTCAGCGATAAAATGTGAGGCTCAAAGCTTGCACCTTGGTTATAACTGCCCACATTATTGAGTCAATTACTGCCCACGTAATGGAGTTAACCCCCATTATAGAGTATATTTAGGGGACAGTTTTACCCCTGAAACCCTTATAAATACTTTAGTTTGCTACAGAAGAAGGATCGGGGATTTTGGGTTGCAAATCCCGGAGAAATCAGAATCTCTAGCGGAGGAATACAAAAGAGTTTTACTCTTCTAACAACTTGCTGAGTACAAGTTTTGTTTTGCCTCAAATCTCTTTGAGATTTTATTGGACAGGAGCTGTGCTACTCCGCCCATAATTCGAAGAGAAGATTTCTCAGAAGACAATGATGTTCACCCGGTCAACGAAAAACAAGATTCACTTTCTATCGCCACACTAAGAACCCGACATTAAATAAAGGGGAGATTTGAGCTTGAATATCTTCCTTCTCTTGTAATCAGATTATTGATCCGTTGTAATTTTCTTTACAATCAAATAAAGAATTTACACACGCCTTCAATTTTCCCACCAAACAATGATCTCAGATGAAATAAGAAATGGAATGAAGCTAAGTCTGATACACAGGAATCAAAGAATAATAGCAAAAAATAAGGAAGGCAATAATACTAAAATAGGTAGAAAGACTCCAGCTCCTCACAACATGTACAATCTCAATAAAACTGATCAAATAAATAAAACATCCAATATCTGGACGTGCAAATTCCGGTCGTCAGGAAGTGACCCAATGAGTATGTAAAATAAAAAGGAAAGTGCGTATACATATAATGTGTAAGTATATGAAATGAAACTATAAACTGGAATATAACAGGTAAGAGACAGTATGCATAACATCAATGAACAGTAATAAAATCAATCAGTGACAGAATTAGATATATTACCAGGTCATATATACTATTGGGTATCTATCATAGCATACATGTATCAGATGTCTATCATATCATATATATATCAAGTTCACTCTACAATGTCAATGTAAGATTCAGTTCTTGTTATTAATTATGTCAGCAACACCAATTGCCACATGTAATAGACGCATTCCATACTACGCCTACTACGTATGTCAATCGAACTCTTATGTTTTAAAACTGATTGGTTAGAGATATTGTCCATGCTTTAGATGGGTTGTCACGTCTCGCTTTTTAAAATATGCTGAATCGAAGACGCAACGAGAGTCGGCAACACATATACGCAAGAAAAATACCTCACGTATACGCGCTACGCCTTAAGTAACCCAGAACATTCTATAAATCTAAATTATAATAAATCAACGATCACTGCAATATCACATATAGGCATCTACACATGATATCAAATGAAATAAGAAATGTAATAGAAGCCAAGTCTGATATAGTGAATCAAGTAATAATCGCAGGAATAAAAGGAAGCAAAAGAGATAAGAATACCGAATCAGGTAGAGAGAAACTCCAGACTCCTCGCAAACATGTATGGGCTCATCAAACACCTGATCACTGAAATAAAGCATATCCAACTAGACCTGCAAATCCAGGGTCGTCAGAAGCGACCTAATGAGTGTGCAAAGGGAAAGTGATCGTGTATATAAACAGTATGTATATATATCACAACATGATAAAATGCAACAAAAGATAATTGGATGATCAATATCATAAATAAAGCCTTAAATAATGATAGAGAACTTTAAGTAATAACTATACTCATATCACTGTAAAGGATAACATGATAACTGTAAACAGCTGAAAGATAACTGAATAAGAACATGTCTGTAGGTGAAGGAATACTATGATAATCAACAACTAATATCAAGATGTGTAACCTAGCATATGTCACTAGCCCAGTTGGTTATTATTAACCTAACTATATAGTACTTAACTGTGTCCCATACTATAACCATTTTTTCACATATCAAATAAAGTTATCATTGACATAATTGCCTGCCAATATAGTGCATGCGTTTTGAAAGGGTACCGTGCATGCCCGGTACCACGGTCTAACACCTCGGTGCTGAATCAGGACAAGCTGCAAAGCTCTAATAACTGAAGATCACCCCACACGAAAAGACAACTAGTGTGGTGCCGTAAACCAGGCATAGCCTTGACAACTAAATAGGAAACCATCACTACCTTAGTTCCCCATGGTGGAACCCACAACTCGGTACCATAATAAGTCCTTTCAAAATACATGAGATGCATTATCAATTAATTACCCCTTTTTCTGGGTTATGATATCTTTTATTAATAAGCAACAATATGAATTGTTATTTTTTAAAATGAATTAATGATCGAATATCTCCAAGATGATATCTATAATAACTGATAACTGAATAATTGATAACTAGCAACTAAATAACTATTAACTGACATCAGATGGAGAAGACTGGAGATATAGAATCACTATTCATAACTGGATCAAATACAAGATCAAGTCCAGGAAAGAAATACCAATTTAGTCCTAAGTCAAAGTGGCAAACAGTAACACATGAAATGACACAGATAAACACTCATATCAACTACATAATTAAGGTGAAAGCTTATTGATGTCTCAAGAAGTTATACAGGTAATCAAACTGGTAAAATAAATCAGACGGTCACATGAAATGATAAGAGTAACATGTAAATACATCCTGACAATAATAAATAAAGAAATATGCAAGAACAATATTCACATGAAATGATGCAACTTTGGAACCGAATCATTGTCTGGTCTTCATTGTACGAACCAGTACTGATCTCCAGATCATCCTATGGGTCGGTCTTCGAATCGCCAGCTTACTGGGTCCACAGTGAACACCAACCCGAATCAGGTTCAGATTTCATGAGCGGGTCTATATCACTGTACCATCCCAAACACACATGATGATAAATAAACACACATACTAATATAAAGATACATACATACACGTATACCCACACACACATACATATATACTATATATGTATATATACTAATATGCATACATACATGTACTTATACACAAACAAAAATAGCAACACTTAAACATACAACTTGTAATTAAAACACACACATAATTATAATGTAATTATATAACATAACTTTTGTGTGTGTGTGTGTGTATGTGTGTGTGTGTGTTTAAGTGATAACATCCATGCATGTACATTAAAACACCCAAACCTACACCACTGTACACACAAAAATATTTACAAAAAAGGGGAAAGAGAGGACTCACGGCGAGGGGAAGTAGCGACGATGGTAGAGATCACCACGGGTGATGGCGGAGCTCGTGAAGAGCATCTACGGCTCAAGGATTTTGCCGTGAAGGGCACGGAAGCGTTCAGGCTCGCCGACGGCAATCAACGGCGATCAACGGAGAGGTGGGAGATGGGGGGTATGCGCTGGGCATGTATGGGTCCCAGGGGATTGGAGAAGTGCGTGCTCAGCCACACAGGGCTGTGCATAGTGGGGTTTGGGGCTTGCTGTCGTGAGGGGTACGACCAAACAAGGAGTTGGCCAGGGTGTTGGTGGCTTGGGTTGCTCAGGGGACAATTTTCATGGTTTGGTTTAGAATTAGATGGATTATATAGGGGTAGATTATTGGCCCAGAGGCCTTTCACCTTAGTTTTGATGATGACTAACTTATGAAGGTTAGTTTACTAATGATATTGTGTTTAATAAGTTTCAGATATTGATCAAGATCTTAGTAGGTGTTTATCTTCAACAAAGAATTCAAAGTCAGTTTATGGGCCAACATTTGTAAATTCAAGAGTTGGCATGTCAAGATCGTATCTAGCACTCGGTTGGAGTCAAGCTCAATCGGATTGAGTTGGATCGAGTCATCTTGAAGATGAAGATCGACAAGAAGACTTCAGTTTGTTAGTTTAGTTTAGTTTTTCTTTAGATCTTATGAAAGGATAGAATAGTCTTGATATGCTCAAGTACACACACACAAAAGATAAATAGTTTTTGGTTTCAGTTTAACCGTTTTAGAATTTCAAGAACATATCTTTTGTTTTCATGAATAGATAGAATCAAAATAAGTTTTACATGGTTTAATGTATATTGGATTTCATCCATATACATCTATGTTTCATATTGTCCAAAAACTTATTTTGATGTATAGCTAGTTCCTGGTTTCAAGTTTTGTCTTTTAACAAAACTTAGTTTTGAATTTATTGTCAAAAACATAAATATATCATTTACCATGTGTATTAGATTCTATCCATACACACTATGCTTCAAAAGTGTTTTGATATCATGCTTTTGTATTTATACAAGTTTTTGAGAAATAATTTTTCATTTTGAAGTCTTCTCAAAAACTCTTGAAGACAAAATTAAAACGAGTTTTAAAAAATGCAGTTTTTGGTTTCAAGCTTAATTTTTATGCCTCAAAAATAGTTCAAATTGTTTGTAATATGAATTGATCTTTGATCAAACATATTTGTATTTCAAGTTCTTACATGAACTTATTATTATAGATTTTATGTGGATTTATGGGATTTTATGGGTGTTTAAGAGACCAAGTTTTCAAACCCTTAAACCCAGCCTGAGACCACTGGCGGTCGACCAGACTAGATCTCGGTCGACCGGGTGGTCGACCGATGCGCACAAGATGCGCACAAGGCTCTAGCTATTGGGCCGATCGACTGTGCGGTCGACCGATCCAGAAGCTTGCTCTCTGGATCTTGTTGGCCCAAAGGCCTTCCACCCTAGTTTTGATGATGATTAACTCATGTAGTTATATGTTTACTAATAATCTTGTGATTTTAAGTTTCAGATCATTAGCAAGATATTAGTTGGTTATTGCTTCAACAAGAGGTGTTTGGAAGCTTCACAAGTGATTCCAGGGCTCAAGCTTCAAGATCACACTTTGCCTAGCCCATGGATGGAGTTTTGGATCGGGTCTACTTGAAGATGGAAGATCGTCAAGAAGACTTAGGTATCCTAGTTTAGTGTTTAGTGTGTTTAGATCCATTTGTAAAGCTTAGTATAGTTGATATGCTCAAGTGCACATAACACACACAAGTTTTATGTTTGGATATTGGTTTTTCGGTTTTTAGTTTAACCGATATGTGTTTTCATGAATAGATTGATCAAAACAAGTTTACATGGTTTATATGTATAATAGATGTATTCTAGTTATACATACATGCTTAAACATCTTAAACAAACTTATTTTGACTTTCCTATTCATGTATTGAAAAATCAAAGTTTGATAAAATACATGTTTTGGTTTTTGGTAAAAATGCTAAGACACAAAAATAGTTCATATTGATTGATATTTCAGCTAAACTTTTTACCACATGTTTATATATCAATACAAAATGATAAAACTATTTTTGGTGATTTTTAGAAGAGATAAAAGATTTTTCAAACATGTTTTTACATATGTTTTTTGACCCAGGTTTGTGCTGACAGGCCAGGTCGGTCGACCCAGACGGTCGACCGCACCAAGGGCCGGTCGACCCATGGGGTCGACCGACGTGCACAGACTTGTGCACGTCTGGCAGACACAAGGGCGGTCGACCCGGACGGTCGACCGTAACTGAGAGCTCTGCTCTCTGTATATTTTGGTCGACCGGGCGGTCGACCGTGTTTGTCCAATGGTCACTTTTCTGACCGTTGGTGGTCGGCTGGGCCGGCCGACCGGGAGCCTGTCAGGCTGCCAGATCAGCCTAACGGCTAGTTTCTATTTTGGCCTATATAAACCCCAACTCTTTGGGATTTTGGTTAAGGTTTTTAAGAAGAAAAATATACAGTTTCTCCTGAGTTTTAAACAAGTTTTCAAAGTGTTTTAGTGCCAAAAAGATCTATCTTATTTGTTTTTGGGTTTTTGGAAAATCAAAGAAAAATAGAAAATTGGGAGATTTGTTTTGTTCTTCACTTATATCATTTACCAAGAGTTTTTTTCAAGATTTTTCTTTGAGTTTGTGGTTTTCCAAACACCTAGTTTTTCACACTTGAGCTATCTTCTATCCTAATCTATTAGGATCTTTGTTTTGTGGAAAGAGAGAAAAAGAGAAGTGTTTGAGGTTAAGCCTCCAAGATTGTAAACCCTCCTTGCTTTGTGTATCCCTCTTTGGTAGAGGTTGATCAGAGTGGTATTGGTTTGGATCCCTCTTTGGTAGAGGTGATTGTGTTTGTATTGGCTACGGGCCTTATCCCTCTTCGGTAGAGGTGGATTGTGGTTATATTGCCTCGGTGGCATTGAGAGAGGAGCTCGGTACTCCTATAGTGGATTGAAAATCCTACACTGTGGTGTAGGCGGGGATGTAGAGCTAGGGGCTCGAACCTCGAAACATATCTTGGCCTTTGCGTTTGATCATTGTCTCTCAACTCTCTCTCTTTAATTTGTGCAAAGCATCATACTTCATTTATATCATATATTGCTTGTGTTGCCTTGCATCTTTTATATTGTTCATCCTTATATGCTTGGCTTGATTGTGTGTGCCTCACTTGTACTTAACCACAAGAGCTTCACATAGCACCTCAACCCATTCAAGGGGAATCAAGAGGAGTTAGTCCAGAGCCCTTCACGGGGAATTCGGCTACACTTGTGTGTTGTATTAAGTGTGTTGCAATAATTTGCATTAGCTTTCGCATTTAGCGCGTTTAGTTCACTAGATTAGCACTTACACCTATTCACCCCCCCTCTAGGTGTTTTTTAATTGGTATCAGAGCTAGTGCTCCTGATACTTAGGCTTAACATTCTAGGAGTGAGATCCATTTGTTTGCTAATCTTGTTTGCATTTGCTTGTTTGCACACATTTAGTTTGCCCTCATGGATAGCCCTCCTATGTTTGACATTTCTAGACTTGAGATTTGGAAGGTTATGATGAGTAGCTATTTGAAGACCCTAGGTTTGCATGTCTTTCTTGCGGCCACCAAGAAGTGCTATCTTGGAGATCGCAAGCATATATGGGCCAATGCACAAGCCCTTGAGGCCATTAGAAGCACACTTCCTAAAGAATATCTTTTGCGTGTTTCTAACTTTGATTCCGCTTTTGTAGTGGGAACAAATTGACAACCACTACCACCTCCGAGCTTCAATTGCAAATCCAACAAGAAGAGGAATCTAGTGGAGAATCCGAGCCACAACAATGCTATATGGTCTAAGGGAATGACTCCCTTGAGGTACACTCGGAAACCCACTTAGATGATGATGATGATGCTAGTTCTTCAAATGATTATATTGATCCCCATGCTTTGAATGAAGAACTTTCTATTGTTTGTGAAAAATTGATTAAAAAATATAAGATTTTGAAAAAGAAAAGTCTAGGTATTGAAAAAGAAAATAAAAGTTTGCATTCTAGACTTGATATTGTTTTGCAAGAGAAAGAGGAGATTGCTAATGAAAGGGATTCATTAAAATCTCAATTTGATCTTGCACTTAAAGAAAATGAATTTTTGAAAACTAAAAATGATTGTGAAACTCTTTTGAAAAATAATGATGTTTTGTCTTCAAAAATTGAATTTGTTTTAAGAAATAATGATTCTTTAGAAAGAGAAATTGATTTTATTTCAAAAGAATTAGAAATTTGTTTAAATAAAAATAAATCTTTGAAAAATGAAATAGATTCACATGTTTGCCATGCTAGGGTAGTTTCACCTAGATCACCCTTGCATGCTCCACTTCTTCTTTGATTAACAATGAGATATCCATGCTTAAGAAGAGTGTATATTGTTTGGGCTCCACTTTGAGCCAATGTGTAGACCGACACACACGCTTGGAAACTTTGTTTCGAAAGAAACAAGTTCCATCTATTCATGCACACCCTACACGGCATACACATGCTTCTCACGGACACCCTAACACGATGTATGCTCATGTGTACACTTGTACACATTATGGACGTAAGGGCCACCTTGCTAAATTTTGCTTTGATAGATTACATAATGTAAATTTAGCAAAGAATTTTGTTTGGGTTAGAGAAGGGACTAACCCCCATGGACCAAAAAGAGTATGGGTACCAAGACCACCCCTCCTATTGTTTTTGATGTAGGTGTGGGCTCTCACATGACGTGAGAGTTGCCGTACCTTGGAGTGGATGCGTTCCGAGCTTCATGGAAATCAATTGGATGCATCACTTTCAAGGGAAGGTTTGGTGGAGATGACCACCACGTGTTTGGAGAACTAGAGCGATGCCCTCATTGGTTTTGGTATCGAATCTCTAACTCCTTTTGTTTATATGCTTTCCATGTTTATCTTTCATAGCATGTTTTATTGTTTAGTGATTAGTATGAAAATGCCATGTTAATTAGATTCTTGACATACATGTATAGTATTTGAGACACCCATGTTTAATATGGATTATTATTTTGTGTTCTCGTATTTGACTAGCTATCATGTACATCATAAATCTAATAACATGTGGATATTCATAATAATCATGTTTATGTTTATCATGTTGATTTTTATCGTGTTTTATGCTTCATGTGTTGATTACATGTTTAGATGTTAGTTTTCATTAAGACTAGGTATATATTCGTGCATATAGTGGGCCACAAATAAATCTATATATGTTTGTGCTTGAATGCTTATTTGAACCCATTAGATGTGCTAATATAGTCTAGTTTTGATGATTCATGCATTTTAAACTTGTATTCTTATTTTTGGATTTGTTTTATGATTTTTTTCTTTTCATTTCATGTATGTGTAATTTTGCCAAACTTCAAGATATACATGAATACCCCTTGAGTCATTTGCTTTTCATGCAAATCTATACATATGGACTCAATCGTGTTTAGGGATATGTATGTATACTTTTTGTGTTGACAAATCATACATATGCCTTGAAATGAAACTTGTTTTAATGGAAATTTAAAGTTTCATGTTTTTGTGTTTATTTAACTTCATGCATATGTCCATTTTATCCAAATTATTGTTATACAATACATCCTTTGTGCCACGTGCCTTCATGCATATATCTTTGTGGACTCGTTGTGTTTTGGATATGTATGTATACTTTAACTTGTATAGAACATACATATACCTTGAAGATTAAATAAGTTTTATTGATTTTCATGTTTTCTTGTTTCAAGGAATTTTGAGCTTAATTGGAAATTTCATAATGCCATGTCACACATTACTTGTACACTCACCATTTTTAAAATATTTCTCAGGAGTATGTTTTTCATGAGTATGTATGGACTTTATTGAATATTGAGTGTTTTTAAGTGCTATGTGATTTACATGTGTTCTATGAAAATTATTTTCAGTTTATTCCTTGCTTGAAGGATTTCATACTAGTTTAAAAGTTTTTCCTATAACTAGTTCGTATTCTTCATATGGTAGAGTTTTTCAAACATACTACATTTTCAAATCTATTTTTGAAAACTCCTACCTTCCATGGGAGGATGGATGGGAGATCATGTTCATGTATGCTTTAAAATGAAAATCATTTAAAACTTGAACCATGATTGGGAGGTAGATAATATGATGTATACACTTGATCATTATTGTTATTTCAATTGGTATCATTGAATTCTTTCAATTGGTATCAATCTTGACATTTCTTGTATACTCATATATTTTGTATGTATGTATGCTTTCACTTCCAAGTATATCAATTTCAATTGGTATCTATTTTCCATACATATATATGTTTGTTTCAATTTTTTTAACAATGCATAGGCTTGTTAAAATAAAAGTGAGCATTATTTTAGTTTGTATTTCATAAAGGGGGATAAAATTTGATTTTGTCTTTCAATTGGTATTTGATTCCCACTCCCATCCTTTATGATTGAAAATTTAAATTTGGTATCATATGTTTAAAATGAAAGATATTTACAATTGATATCAAAATCTTTGTTTGGACATTCAAAATTTATTGTGTTTAATTTCAATTGGTATCAAGATTTTCATGTGTTTTGTTTAAAATTGGTATCAATATTTTTTGTTTGTTTCCTTTCAATTGGTATCAAGATGCTATTCTTTGACATACTTTCTATTGGTACCTTAATTGATTGTCACCCCTAATTGGTTTTGTTTTTGTTTTAGACAAAAAGGGGGAAAATATTATTTTTATTGATTCGTTGTTTCGAACAAAAAGGGGGAGAAAAATTTATTGATTCGGTTTTACTTTTACCCCTTATTGAAGATTGATTCTTTGTATTAAAAAGAGAGAAGATTTTGTTTTGTTTTGGTTTTTACCCCTTTGTTGATGATTGACAAAAAGGGGAAAATTATTTGAGAAAGATTATAGTTTATATATGCATGTTTATGTTTTGCATATATTAAGTTTAATTTAGTTTAATTTTAATTGGTATCTAGAACATGTTTTGTAATTGGTTTCTAGAGCATGTTTTGTTTTGAACATTTCATTGGTATCTAGAACCTTTTATTATTTATACATAGATATGCATGTTTCATGTTTCATGTTTAATATTCATTGCATATTTATTATTTATTTGTTTATGCATGAGTTAAGGGGGAGCTTCTTTGAAGCTTAACTTTAATCCATGCATATATAACTCCATGAGTTTTGTCATCATCAAAAAGGGGGAGATTGTTGGCCCAAAGGCCTTCCACCTAGTTTTGATGATGATTAACTCATGTAGTTATATGTTTACTAATAATCTTGTGATTTTAAGTTTCAGATCATTAGCAAGATATTAGTTGGTGATTGCTTCAACAAGAGGTGTTTGGAAGCTTCACAAGTGATTCCAGGGCTCAAGCTTCAAGATCACACTTTGCCTAGCCCATGGATGGAGTTTTGGATCGGGTCTACTTGAAGATGGAAGATCGTCAAGAAGACTTAGGTATCCTAGTATAGTGTTTAGTGTGTTTAAATCCATTTGTAAAGCTTAGTATAGTTGATATGCTCAAGTGCACATAACGCACACAAGTTTTATGTTTGGATATTGGTTTTTCGGTTTTTAGTTTAACCGATATGTGTTTTCATGAATAGATTGATCAAAACAAGTTTACATGGTTTATATGTATAATAGATGTATTCTAGTTATACATATATGCTTAAACATCTTAAACAAACTTATTTTGACTTTCCTATTCAAGTATTGAAAAATCAAAGTTTGATAAAATACATGTTTTGTTTTTTGGTAAAAATGATAAGACACAAAAATAGTTCATATTGATTGATATTTGAGCTAAACTTTTTACCACATGTTTATATATCAATACAAAATGATAAAACTATTTTTGGTGATTTTTAGAAGAGATAAAAGATTTTTCAAACATGTTTTTTACATATGTTTTTTGACCCAGGTTTGTGCTGACAGGCCAGGTCGGTCGACCCAGACGGTCGACCGCACCAAGGGCCGGTCGACCCATGGGGTCGACCGACGTGCACAGACTTGTGCACGTCTGGCAGGCACAAGGGCGGTCGACCCGGACGGTCGACCGTAACTGAGAGGTCTGCTCTCTGTATATTTGGGTCGACCGGCGGTCGACCGTGTTTGCCCAACGGTCACTTTTCTGACCGTTGCGGTCGGCCGGGCCGGCCGACCGGGAGCCTATCAGGCTGCCAGATCAGCCTAACAGCTAGTTTCTATTTTGGCCTATATAAACCCGAACTCTTTGGGATTTTGGCTAAGGTTTTCAAGAAGAAAATACACAGTTTCTCCTGAGTTTTAAACAAGTTTTCAAAAGTGTTTTAGTGCCAAAAAGGTCTATCTTATTTGTTTTTGGGTTTTTGAAAAATCAAAGAAAAATAGAAAATTGGGAGATTTGTTTTGTTCTTCACTTATATCATTTACCAAGAGTTTTTCCCAAGATTTTTCTTTGAGTTTGTGGTTTTCCAATACCTAGTTTTCCACACTTGAGCTATCTTCTATCCTAATCTATTAGGATCTTTGTTTTGTGGAAAAGAGAGAAAAAGAGAAGTATTTGAGGTTAAGCCTCCAGATTGTAAACCCTCCTTGCTTTTGTGTATCCCTCTTTGGTAGAGGTTGATCAGAGTGGTATTGGTTTGGATCCCTCTTTGGTAGAGGTGATTGTGTTTGTATTGGCTACAGGCCTTATCCCTCTTCGGTGGAGGTGGATTGTGGTTGTATTGCCTCGGTGGCATTGAGAGAGGAGTTCGGTACTCCTATAGTGGAATGGAAATCCTACACGGTGGTGTAGGCGGGGATGTAGAGCTAGGGGCTCGAACCTCGAAACATATCTTGGCCTTTGCGTTTGATCCATTGTCTCTCAACTCTCTCTCTCTCTTTAATTTGTGTAAAGCATCATACTTCATTCATATCATATATTGCTTGTGTTGCCTTGCATCTTTTATATTGTTCATCCTTATATGCTTGGCTTGATTGTGTGTGCCTCACTTGTACTTAACCACAAGAGCTTCACATAGCACCTCAACCCATTCAAGGGGAATCAAGAGGAGTTAGTCCAGAGCCCTTCACGGGAAATTCGGCTACACTTGTGTGTTGTATTAAGTGTGTTGCAATAATTTGCATTAGCTTCCGCATTTAGCACATTTAGTTCACTAGATTAGTACTTACACCTATTCACCCCCCCTCTAGGTGTTTTTCAGATCTGGCCCCGGTCGACCGACTAGTTGATCGACCAGAGAGTTCACTCTCTGGTTCTGGCCTCGGTCGACTGGGCAATCGACCGACAGGCAAATTACCTTGGGGCGGTCAACTGGCCGGTCGACCGCTAACCCCAATGGTCAAAAATCTAACCGTTGGCCGGTCGACCGAGCGGTCGACCGACAGGTCAGTTTTGACCTGATCTGGACCCCAACGACTATATTTTGGGAATTCTAAAAATATGGGTTCTCTTGGCCTGTTTCTCCCAAGATTTTTAAGAGCTATTTTTTCAATCTTCTTAAGTGTTTTCATCAAGTTTTCAAAACAAGTTTTTGTGCCAAAAATTCTCTTATCTTTATTTGTTTTAAAGTTTTTGGAAAATCAAAGAAAACCAATATTTGAGAATTCTAGTTTTGTTCTTCATTTCTTTATCTATCAAGAAGTTTTTTCCAAGAGTTTTTCTATACTGTTTCTTTCCAAAACACTTTGTTTTTCTCATACTTCAGCTATCATTCTATTCCTATCTTTAGGATCTTATTTTTGTGAGAAAATTGTTTGTGATCCTTTGAGATCACCAAAGAGAGTCTGTGATCATAGGATCACCAAGTTGTAAACTTTTTCTTTTCTTTAGCTTTGTACCTTTCCTCTTGTGTAGAGGTGTTTATGTTAGAGAGAGAAGTTGTGTACTCCCGGTGTTAAGTTATAATTCCTCGGTGGAGGTCCCTTTGTGGAAGATCTTTTGTAGACGTTGATCGTACACATATTTTGCATTTTTTTCATTACACTCCTACATTTATCGTGTAATAAATCTACTAATTTCTTTGTCTTAAATGTCTATTTTGTAGAAGATAATAATGAAGAGAAAGAGGAATAAACTAAATAAATACAAATTAAAATCAGATTTAACTGGATCTATTTGGTTAGCTGAGGATGATCCCAGATCTAGTTAGAACAAATCAAGAATTAGGGAAAATGTTTAGCTGAAGATCAGAGCAAATCAGAAAGATAACACCAAATGAAAACCATAAATTCATTTTGGTTAGCTAAAGATTAACTGAGGATAATATCAAATACAGAGAGATAAATGGATAGAGAGAAGATCAACGGATGAGATGAAGCAAGTTTGACTCAGATTCTGACTAAATACATTTTAGTATTTGAATCATAACTTTTGTTACCGAATCTCAAATCTGATGATTCAAGATGATCCAGAAAGCAGACTTATAGGGCTACAACTCTTATGTTGATCACTATTTCTAATTCTATCATTTCCTAAGTGATATTCAAAAATCAATACGCTAACAAACTCTAGATCAGAACTGAATATCCACATCAATCAAGTTTGGAGATAAGGGGAGGATTCAAATTCAGAAATAACCAGCTTTCCCTATCTTCATACTCCTCTAACCTCTACATTTCTTCTATAAATACCTGCAATCTCAAAGACAAGGGGACGACCATGTAGAGATAGGATTTAGTCTAGTTTTTCATTCTTTGTAGTGTAGGTTTTTGTTTTCTTTATATGTAATTTTAATTTCTTTGTAAGCTTAGGTTAGATTGAGATTCATGTAAGTAAGAGAGAGAGGCTTATGTTGAGAGCGACACCGATGTACCTCCTCCTTTCTTCCATCGTTTCTGCAAGCAATAAAAGGTAACTTTTTTAATGTTCGTCTTTACTTTTGTTTCCTTCTTCTTCTTTCTACTTTTCCTCTTTTGGTTATGATGAGCATTCAAGTGAATCTAGAAACATCAGTATAACAATGTTTGTGTGAGTGCCAACGATATTTCATGATGATGTTCTCTTCCTCAAGACCCCGTATCATTTCATTCTTGTTCGTCTTGATGATGTAATGCGAAAGGGGACTGAGCTCGATCTTATGGCTTATACGTTAAATGCCTCCGAAGTAAGGTAGAACATGCAAAGGTTCGAGGTAAGTCATCAACCAAAGGAGGTAAGTATTTCTTTAATCTTTTCTTTCTTTTCTTTTATTTCTTTAGTTTAGATCACAAACACCAACAACACCCACTTCTTTTATCACTTCTTTTCCATTTCTTTGTACATATCCAATCCTGGTTTCTCCATCTTCCCAATCTCTCACTTTGTGCCTAACTTCATTGTAATTTATTTTTCTTTTCTTTTTAAGAAACTAAAGAAGAATTTTAACCATTAATGGTATCATAAAAGAGAACTTGCTAGAAAAGCTTCCATCGCTAGTCCCTCCTTGTGGATCACGACCCACATAGCCACTTACTATTGTGGTAAAATTAAGCACTTGCACATCTCTATTTTTAAGTTCTGAAATTCTGTATTCTTATGTGCAGGTTCAACCTCAATCAAATTTTGGCGCCGTTACCGGGGAGAGACGGTAAGCAACTCTCTTTAAAAGTTTACATTTTTAGTTAACTTTCTTCTTTGTTTTTTGTACAGATTTAACAACAAGGAGTTCTTGCTGCAGTGGACACATAAGTGGCCTTGGTCTGCTCAATAAAGCAGAGCCAAGAAGCCCTCAGATTTTCTACAGTCCTGTGGCAAACTGAGTGAACTACTAACCTATATTGTTTGCAGGTTGGCTGAATTGTATAGTTTAAACATCTGTAGCATTTATTTCCTTATTTGACTCACTGTATATATATTTCGAACACAACAGTAAAAAGTTGATTGTAAATGCTAAAAATGATTTAGACTTTGCATTTAGACACGTGTCTATTTCATTTCATTTTTTATTTACTGTTGAAGAGTGCTGGAGCCAAGGTATGTGTGCATAGCATTTAGTATAAGGTTCATTCTTGTATGAAATATTGCTTGAATTTTACTTTTTTTATATACTTGTACACTGCACTAAATTGTTTTAAGGGCTTGTCCTATAAATAAGATAAGGTGGGAAAGTCATTACCCTTCCTTAGCCCACAAACAATCTCCTCATTCACTAACCCAAGCCTAACTAAAAATGAGTAGACGTTGGCCCTAGGGACATTTTGGACTCAATTAGGAGATTATCCTAAGGGGGAAAGGTGTTGGAATTTGACTCCTGTCAAATCTGTGTCTAGGAAGGGGATTAAGGGCTGCAAGCGCGAAGGTTGGTGGTTACTTAATTAAGGAACGTCTTTGACGGATAACCTCCCACCAATCTTGCCCTGACCTGGTTGATTAGCTTGTGATCAAAGTCTGCATTATACATCCTATGGACAGTCAACCAGTTAGGAGTCGTCTAGGTCAAAGGTCTACCCTAACTTAGGTTAGAATTTTTTCTTTTTTGTTTGCTTATTTGTTTGTTTTTTTCTTTGTTTGTGTTTTATTGTGTGATATGGCTTATAACAACAATTTTTTTAATTTTAATGGTAATCCATATTACACACCAACCTCTTTTTCGGATATTACCAACCCGGCATATCATAATTTTAACCAACATAGTGTGCCGGATTGGTCTTATCCGAATCAATATAACCCATGTTTTCAATCTTATAACCATAATTTCTAAAATAATTTCAAATCTTCACAGAGTCAGTAAGTATTCACCTCCCCCGAGTCTAATTTTCAACCAACTTGTCCTCCTTATCCATTTTGTCCATAATATTTTCAAGATTCATACTCAGTTCCACCAGTCCAAATAAAAAACCATCAATTTTGGAAATGAGTATGCGTGAGTCCAAACAACAATCACAAAATCTGATGGACTCACAATTTTACCACCAATTCCAAAATAATACTTCATCTTTTCAAGACCAATCACAACAAAACGATGGACCAATCAACTATGAAAAGATGCTTGAAGCCATGACTCAGGCTCAAAACGCTCATAATCATGACATAGATATGATGGTCCAAACTCTACATTCTCACCGTTTGGCCAGTTCTGATGTCGTTAACCATTCTGTTAGAGCTGAAGAGTCATGCTATTTTGAAAAACAAGGTTCCATTTCAGCACAATCATTTGAACTTGCCCGAACTCCAAATTTTGAAAGTGACATTGACAGTTTGGCAAGTTACTCCTTTCCTAAAATTGAACTTGAGAATGAATAGAATCCTGAACCTCAACTTAGTGATTCAATTCTACTTCCTGATTCAATAATGACTCCGGTGTCTTCACCTGATTTCAATCTTTTTCCCGAGTTAACATTGGATTCTGTGCCAATTCATAATGAAATTGAATCGCCCATCTTTGATGATCATCATATTAAACTTGATCAATTTTTTAATTTTGAAAGTCTCATTGATAAATTGGCAAGTTCTCATTTTTATGAAATTGAACTCAATGAGAAATGTGACCTAGATTCTCAAATCTGTGATCCAGTTCAAATTTTGGAATCAATATTGACTCTTGTTTTGTTACCCGACTTGAGTAATATTTTAGAGTCAGTTTTTTCCCACACCTATCATTCTTGAACTTGAACCATCAATATTAAGTCACATTCCATTGTTGGAAGATGAATGTGGACTTGAGTTTCAACTTCTTGATTTGGACCCACTTCCTGAACCAATCTCGACTCCTGAACCTTTACTTGACTTAAGTCACTTTCCTGAGTCGGTATTAGTTCCCGTACTGTCTGAGTCCAAGTCAATCATTTTATCTTTTCACACTCCATTTTGGGACAAGGCGGTTGATAAAATTGACTCTGAAATTAATTATGGAATTTAGAATTAGATGGGGTAAAATATTTAATAAAAATCATTCATGTATATATCATTTTAGTGGGTTATATTAGAGAAATTTCTGGTGAGCTCCTCCGAACTCCATGAAAAGTCGATTGGGCCGCATTTCGTGGACCAATCAGACCACCACCAGAACCACCACCTTAAGGTAGTATTTTCCTTCCCTGTCATCTTTTTCATGCATCTATGCATTAATTCACACATTGAGGATAATGCATGAGATAGGTGTGGGGGAGGGTTCTAACATAACTTAGGTTTTTCTTTTTATTTAAAAAAATATTCTTAACATTTTCTTTACTTTTAAAAATTTTTGAAAATAGAAACAATATTTTGACATAATTTTTTGTAAGAAATTAAATCAATTTTAAGGAATAGGAAAATCAAAATTAGGATTTCTTAAACATGGTAAAAATAAGATTATTTGTTTGATTTTTAGGGCTAGGAAGATAATTTGTCAAAATAATTTAGTTTTCATCTTTACCTTAATGAAATATGCACACTTCATATACTTACACACTTAGGGTTCAAAAACAAAGATTCTTATGCCTTATTAAAAAAAAGAAAAAATATATAAAAAAGATAAACAAATCTAATTATTGATTAGCTAGGTGCTTTGGCCTAAGCAAGCCTTAGTATTTATGCGAAAGATGATTAGATAAGTTTGAAAATATATATATATAAAATCCTCTGATTAAGCTGGGTATTTGTGCCTAATAAAGCATAAGTACTCACAGTGATTCATATAATAAAATCCTTAGTTTTGTGGCCTTGTTTGCTCGAGTCCTTAAGTCCGTGGGGTGTTTTCTCACTCGGTGCCCTAAGACCGTTTGGTTTGGGAGTCATCGATTAAAGGCTCGTTACATGGGCAGATTAGAAAGCCTAATAGAACTAAGGAATGATACCACCAAAAAAAATAAAATATATATATATAAATAAGGCATAAGAGTTAGAGTTAAAGAACTCTTAGTCAAAATTTTCACAGTCACAAGGTGCATATGACTTAGGGTAAAGTAATAGACTACATGAGAAGTACAATTTGACTCCTTACTTTGATTGATAACAAATTTTTGAAGAGAGACCAAGTTTAGGAATGAAAATTTGATTTTCATATAACTTATAGATTACTTAAATCTTACAATAATATTTCAAATATTTTTCTCTTTCAAAATGAGTTTTCAAAATACTAACATTTTTCTCTTTCTTTATGGATTTTGTGGGTGCAATCCACTGAAATCCCTCACGAGACAAAACTCGTCCTCTAGGGGTAACTTAGAGGTTTAACAGCTTGTTGCACAAGCTCAGTGCAATCGCGTGACCTGCGAAAGTGGTCTAATAATTTTGAGTTTAGTTTTGTTGTTTTGCTCGAGGATGAGCAAAAGATAGGTGTGGGGGTGTGATCGTACACATATTTTGCATTTTTTTCATTACACTCCTACATTTATCATGTAATAAATCTGCTAATTTCTTTGTCTTAAATGTCTATTTTGTAGAATATAATAATGAAGAGAAAGAGGATTAAATCAAATAAATACTAGTTAAAATCAGATTTAACTGGATCTATTTGGTTAGCTGAGGATGATCCCAGATCTAGTTAGAACAAATCAAGGATTTGGACAAATGTTTAGCTGAAGATCAGAGCAAATCAGAAAGATAACACCAAATGGAAACCAGTAAAATTTAGATTTCTATAAATCCATTTTGGTTAGCTAAAGATCAACCGAGGGTAATATCAAATACAGAGAGATAAATGAATAGAGAGAAGATCAACGGATGAGATGAAGCAAGTTTGACTCAGATTCTAACTGGATATATTTCAGTATTTGAATCATAACTTTCTCTACTGAATCTCAAATCTAATAACTCAAGATGATCTAGAAAGCAGACTTACAGGGCTACAACTCTTATGTTGATCACAATTTCTAATTCTGTCATTTCATAAGTGATATTTAGTAATCAACACGCTAACAACTCCAGATCAGAACTGAATATCCACATCAAATCAAGTTTGGAGATAAGGGGAGGATTCAAATTCAGAAATAGTCAGCTTTTCCTATCTTCATACTCTTCTAACCTCTACTTTCTTCTATAAATACCTGCAATCTCAAAGGCAAGGGGACGACCATGTAGAGATAGGATTTAGTCCAGTTTTTCATTCTTTGTAGTGTAGGTTTTTGTTTTCTTTTTATGTAATTTTAATTTCTTTGTAAGCTTAGGTTAGATTGAGATTCATGTAAGTAAGAGAGAGAGGCTTATGTTGAGAGTGACACCGATGTACCTCCTCCTTTCTTCCATCGTTTTTCTAAGCAATAAAAGGTAATTTTTTTTATGTTCGTCTTTACTTTTGTTTCCTTCTTCTTCTTTCTACTTTTCCTCTTTTGGTTATGATGAGCATTCAAGTGAATCTAGAAGCATCAGTATAACAATGTTTGTGTGAGTGCCAACGATATTTCATGATGATGTTCTCCTCCTCAAGACTCCATATCATTTCATTCTTGTTCGTCTTGATGATGTAATGCGAATGGGGACTGAGCTCGATCTTATGGCTTATGCGTTGAACGCCTCCGAATCAAGGTAGAACATGCAAAGGTTCGAGGTAAGTCATCAACCAAAGGAGGTAAGTATTTCTTTAATCTTTTCTTTCTTTTCATTTACTTCTTTAGTTTAGATCACAAACACCAACAACACCCACTTCTTTTATCACTCCTTTTCCATTTCTTTGTACATATCCAATCCTAGTTTCTCCATCTTCCCAATCTCTCACTTTGTGCCTAACTTCATTGTAATTTATTTTTCTTTTCTTTTAAGAAACTAAAGAAGAATTTTAACCATTAATGGTAGCATAAAAGAGAACTTGCTAAATAAGATTCCATCGCTAGTCCCTCCTTGTGGATCACGACCTGCATAGCCACTTGTTATCGCGGTAGAATTGAGTAACTTGCACTCTTTAATCTAAAATCTAAAATTCTGTATTTTATGTGCAGGGCTAAGCTTAATCAGACGTACTGAAAATCCTTCTGTGTGAAGGCGGGGACGTAGAGCGGTGGCTCGAACCTCGAAATATATCTTTGTGTTTGTATATGATCCACTATCTCTCAACTATATCTCTCTTATATCTTGCATTGCCTTACATTATTCATATTCATATGCTAGATATAGTTTGTGTGTGCCCACTCTTGTGTTCAACCAAGAGAGCTTTTAAAGCACCTCAACTCTTAGTCTAGAGGAATCTAGAGAAGTAGTTCTAGAGCCTTTCGTAGAAAATTCGGGCTCACTCTTGGTTACACATAGTGCATTTACAAATAAGTTTTAATTTTTGCATCATTTATCTAAGATTAGCTATACACCTATTCACCCCCTCTAGATATATTTCAATTGGGTTCAGAGTCTACGCTCCTGATATTCGGTTTAGCCACCTAGGAGTGAGACTTTGGATAGCTAATCTAGTATTGCTTTACACACATATAGTTTACACACTCATTGTAACGCCCCGATTCCGCGGGTACGGAGACATTACTGCGACGTATATACGCAGGTCAGAAATACCCTCACGTATATGCGCTAAGCATCAGTACAGGTAAGAATCAGAGTACGAAAACACGTGGTGCATTATACATTCCAACATATGAGTATAATTATAAAATTATCACCAGATGTGACATAATATTTCAAGAATATTACATCACCAATATGACACAAATGCAAGAATATAAAGGATATACAAGTATGAATAATACAAAGGGCGCTCACGAGTTTACAGAAGAAAAACTCGAGAGACGCGCAGGAAGCTTGGAAGGATAGGGCTTCAGACGGTCTGTTGGTGATCCGCGCTACCGCTGCCCTCTCAGGTCAGCAACTAAAAGAATTCACAAGTCCCAAGCTCTTGGACTTGGACATGAGGATCCAGGAGAGTCAGAACTCCCCAGCGAGTGGTGATGCTAATGCCAAATGGCGTGCATGGATAAGCACACGTGTGTCGATAAATCCAAATCACAAACATGCATTCAAAACTGTGTCGTGAGCACAGGCATACAAAAGCAGGTAGAGAGACAATAATCGATATCAAGCAGGGAACATGCATGATATAAAATGATAAGAGCAGGTAAAGAGGCGATAAATAAAGTAGACAAGGCAACACCAGATATCTCCTAAACTAACATAAAACTGATAAAACTAATAAAATTGAATAAAACTGAATACGACCAAAACCAATCATACAAGCTTAGGTCACGGCTCCATGAGACTAGTACGTCGAAGGAATAATCCAAATAAGGAAACCCTCATCTATATACCTTTATCCCATGTCACCGTAATCCGAGCGCATACAACCCGCATTACAAAACAACACAACAAATTGTATATTAGCATCTTATCATAATTGGGGCAGTCTAAGTTATAGGCTTCAGTATGTGTCCCATTCCATATACTTCTACTTATAACTTATAAAGAAGTTATTTGGAAACTGATGAAGTTCAATGATTCATGTTTAGGATGGGCCCCGTACATGCCTAGGACGACGATCCAGGAGTATCCGGTGCTGAGTCACAATGTGCCGCTAGGTACCGGGACTTATTGTACACCCAAACAAGAATAAAGAATCACAAATCCTATAGAAATAGGCCTAGGGCGTGTGCATACTCGGCAGGAATAAATAGGAGTAGGGGTGCCAGCACACCCCACAGAATCCCTGGTGGCCGCCAAGTGATCCCTCAAGTATGTGGCCACGTGTGACTCGATAAGACCACCATAAACATGACTTCAGGACCCACTAATTTTCCCCAAACTGGGTGCAAGATGTCTTATTATAATTTATTATGAAATTATCAATTTACAGGAATAGCAGGAGTAGGACATGATCAGGAATTCAGGAGTACATGAGTACATGTATAACGAGAGTACACGTCACTGTATATAATAAGGATAACACGGTAGGATTCCCGTAAATGTGAAAATCACAGGTCATGTGCTAACATGATAGATGGCAAGTGATAAGTCATGTCATAACAGGGAGCAAGTGTTAAGTAGTAATATGTCAGGTGTCAGGTGATAACACATCAGTTGTCAAGTGATATAAACAGGCGTCAGGTATTAGCAAGTAGATGACAGGTACCAATTAATAGCATGTCAAGTGTTAACATATCAAGCATATACATGGCAAGTGATAATAGCTGAGCATAATCAAGCAGAGCTGAGCAAGCTGGGGGTAGGGACAGTGAACAGTGTTTAACACTAGAGCGCCTAGCGAGGTTACCGGGATGACTCGGCTTTAAATGCGAGTAGAAAATCTGGCAGCACCTCCCCTAGCTGAATCTAGTGGTAAAGCGCTAAGCGCTAAGCATGCCTTCCAGGCAGAACTCAAAGACCTGACAGTCTAAGCGCACTTCTCTTTAGAGATAGTGGGCGAGAGAGCCCGGAGGCTAAAGTACGCTTGGGGTCTAAGCCTACTCTCGGTAGCTACCACGAAACCCATAAGGGTACAGGCCTAGAACCACTGGGTAGCCAGCCAGGGAGTGGGCAGAAACTCAGAGTTGGTATAAGAGTACCTGCACGAGATATTAGTACCACACAAGCATACATATAAGCGTGATAATATCTACACTACCGTGGAGTAATGAAGCCTAAAAGCTGAGTAGAGAGCCCGGGACCAAAGTACGCTCGGGGTCTAAGCGCACTCTCAGTAGCTATCACAAAACCCATAAGGGTACAGGCCTAGAACCATTGGGTAGCCATCCTGGGAGTGGGCAGAAGCCCAGAGTCAATACAAAGGTACCAGCACGAGTTTTCTACACATTACAAGTATTATAGTGTATCAATCCGGTATGTGTCAAGACATGTCCACAAATACAACACACCCACCCGTAAAATCTCACCGGATTGATACTAAATAGAACACAATATTAATTTTAATACAAGTCTAGTTTTGTGCGAGGGAAGTCACTCGCCTAAAACACTAATTTTTAAAGCTTTGCGTATCCAAATTCCCGAGCGAGGAAAAACACGAAGCGAGCGAAGGAGAGGGGGCTTGGCCCTAGGGTAGCCGCCAGCTCTAGGGGTGGTGTGCCACCCCTTGGTGGCCTAGGTAGTGGCCAGCCTCAAGGAGGAGGAGGGAGAGAGGAAGGGAAGGGTGATGGCATTGGTGGTGGTGTTATTTGGTAAAGGAGATGGATTTTTATTGAGGAATGAAAGGAAAGTGAAGGAGGTGACGGTGAAGGTGGTGTTAGAGGTTGAAGTCGTGGTGGAGGAGGTGGCATTGTGATGGTAAAAGTGATGGTGGTGGTGGTGGTGGAGAAGAATAGATGAGATGGAGATGAAAGGGTGTGGTAAAAGATGGTGGTGGTGACGTTGTTGAAGGTGGTGGAGAAGTCACTGGAATGGTCACCGGAGTGGTTACCAGAGATGTTGCTGGAGAAGAGAGGCTCGGCTCCTAGACAAGGATAGTGGACGGTCGAGGAGGGGGTGATGTGGTGGTGGTTTTGTGGAGGGATTTGTGGTGGTGGTAGTTTTGAAGAAGGTAAAGGAGAAGGTGGAGGTTTTGATGGAGTTTTGGAGTTTGTAGTGGTTTAAATGGAGATGGAGGAGGAAGAAGATGATGCTAGGGCGTTAGAGAAGTTGTAGTTATTATGGTTGTGGTGGAGATGAAGGAAGGGTTGATGGAGGTTAGGGTTTTGATGGAGAAAATGAAAAGGGAAGTAGAAGAAAAAGGTTTTATATTTAAGATTGGAGTTAAAGAAAAAGAAAAAGAATTAAGGTGAGGGGTTTTTTGTAAAATGGAGAGGAGTGAGATGAGAGTGTTGAGGGGTTTGGGATATTTTGGAGGAGATATTTTGGTGGAAAGGTGTAGAAAGTAATGGAAGAATGAAGATTGTTTTAGAATATGGTAGAAGAAAAAGGAAAAAAAGAAAAGGGAAAAAGGAAAGAAAAGGAGAAAAGGAAGATATTTGATTAGAAGAAAAAGTGAAAATAATTAGAGTGGCAGATTCCCCGGATTCGGTTACGGATGCGGAAAACTTTCGAAAAAATACCAAAATCGTCTTAAAATCAAGTATCTCGAAACGTCCTACAAAAATTCTCAAAAATCAAGAATATTATTCAAGAATCATGGTGAAATATGTTTCAAGAAATTCTTTATGATTTTCAAGTTAAAAATCCTGAAATCGATCACCGATATCGGACGACACCAAATCTGGCCGAAATCTGTTAAATTCTCAAAATCCTCAAAAAATGTATTAAAGTAGTAAATATTATTCTAAGAAAATATATGAAAGCAGTTTCTCAAAATTTGACTTTCTTTGTAAATTAAAAATCTAGGAATAAACCAGCGGTACCGATTAATCCCGATTTTAGGGTTTTTATAAACTAATTGAGAAAAAATCTGAAAAATCATGAAAAATCTAAAATATTGGAAACAGTGTTTGAAACTGAAATTGGTCAAATTTGACTACCGAAAATACTAAATCGAGCAACATACTAGGATCGGCTCCCCGGTTCAGACTAGGGCTGGACCGAGTCCACGAATCTAGATCCAATGCAAAACAATCACATAAATAATCATAAAACAAAAAAATATAGGAAGAAAATAAATAAATAAATAAATACAATTAAAAAATCTGAATACGCAACTAAGTACGTATTCCAGGAACGGGGCGTTACATTCTACCCACCTTACAAAAATTTTATCCTTGAAATTTCGATAAGGGGAAGATGAACACATGAGAGACTAGGGTCGACAATGAGAGTATGATAAAGTAGAATATTTAAAAAAGATTACCAACTCAAAATACAAAGATCAGGGGTAGCGGTTATAGTGATATTTTCATGGTCCCTGTTCTAGATATTGGGCTTCATATTCTGCTTCTGCTTTGTCTGTTGCCTCTGATTCCTCTCTTGCCATGTTGTAGACTTGCCTCTGCCATGGTCTACTCCAGTTCTTGCTCCCCTCTGCGGCTAATCATACTATTGAGGTGGGAGAGGAGCTCTTCTGTCAACAGGTTCTGGATTCCTTTTTAGTGGTGGGGCTGGAGCTGGGGGTGCTGCTCGTGCTAGAAATGTTGGATAGATCCTCTTGAATGGACAATCACCCATCGAGTGATTGTCAGATCCATATACCAAACATAGCCCATTAACCTTTCAGCAATTGCGTTGGATGTGTCTGGGCTTTCAGCAGTACCCGCATATCATCTGTTGAAGGGGAGGTCGGAATGGTCGCTTGACGATCGGATCGTTGGTGGTCCTGGCTGCATCTTCTACATTCATAACTGAAAGGGCCTTTTTACTGGCTTGTTCATCACCTGTTTCTCGCTCTTCTTCTCTAGTCCTCGTTCTACTTAACGAGAAATGGAGAGAATCTGGGAGTACGTCTTCAGCTTTTGAGGAATAAGAAACATCTGGATGTCCATTTTCAGCCCTTGCTAAAATCATCTTGCCTATTTTTCTTCATCGTCACCATGTAGGGGCAAACCTGCTGAGCCTCAAGAATTCGATGGCATATTCATCCACAGACCGGTTCCATATTCATCCATAGACCGGTTCCGCTATAGTAGCCAAATAAATTGTTTTTTCATTTCTTTCTGAGCTGTTGCAGGAAAAAATCTTTTGTAGAAATCCTTCAAGAACTGGTCCCAGGTGATGGGTTTCTCTAGTGTCACTTCTTCCGCCAACCACCAGGTTCTGGCCACATCCTTCAGCTGTATCTTGGCCACTTCCACTTGGTTCTCCTTAGGGATTCATGCTGCTTTCAAGAGATCCGTTGTGTCTACCAACCACTGTTCTACATCCAAGGGCTTCTCTATCCCTGAAAAGATTGTCGGCTATAATCTCCTAAAATCTGACACATTGCTCTCGAGGTGCAACCAACAGTTCTTGACATAGAAGCTCTGTCTGCTGCTGTTGACTCTGCATCATCCCTTGAAGTGCCCTCATCAGGCTATCATTGTCTCTGCTGGATCCATCTTAAGAAGTACCAGCACCATTACGTGTTCCCCGACTTTCCATATCTGAGTTGGTTGGAGGGGTAACAAGAAGGAGCTAGAATGTAAAAGATTGAAGGGTCTCAGGATTCAAGAAATGGATCAGAAGGAAGAGATAGATAACTCTAAACTTGTAGTAAGATTGTATGACCAAGACTCTTGTATTCCAGCTGCAAATTTTTTTACCACTAATTTGCAGTCTGGACGTACTGAGGATGTGAGAGCCTAGGCTCTGATGCCATCCTGTAATGCCCCGATCCTGCGGGTACGGAGACATTACTGTGACGTATATACGCAGGTCAGAAATACCCTCACGTATATACGCTAAAAATCAGTACATGTACTGAAAACACGAGGTGCATTATACATTCCAACATATGAGTACAATTACAAAGTTATCATCAGATGTGATACAATATTACAAGATTATTACATCACCAATATGACACAAATGCGGACTACAAAGGATATCTAAGTACGAATAGTACAAAGGGCGCTCACGAGTTTACAGAAGAAAAACTCGAGAGACGCGCGAGGGCCTGGAAGGATAGGGCTTAAGATGGTCTGCTGGTGATCCATGCTACCGCTGCTCTCTCAGGTCAGCAATTGGGAGAATCCACAAGCCCAAAGCTCCAGGACCTTGACATGAGGATCTAGGGGAGTCAGAACTCCCCAGCGAGTGGTGATGCTAATGCCAAATGGCGTGCATGGATAAGCACACGTGTATTGATAAATCTGAATCATAAACATGCATTCAAAATCGTGTCGTGAGCACAGGCATGCAGGAGCAGGTAGAGAGATAGTAATCGATATCAAGCCAAGAACATGCTTGATCTAAAATGATAAGAGCAGGTAAAGAGGCGATAAATAAAGTAGACAAGGCAACACCAGATATCTTCCAAACTAACAAAACAGATAAAACTGATAAAATCGAATAAAACTGAATACGAGCAAAACCAATCATACAAGCTTAGGTCACGGCTTCATGAGACTAGTATGTCGAAGGAAAAAATCCAAATAAGGAAACCCTCATTTATATACCTTTATCCTATGTCACCGTAATCTAAGTGCATACAACCCGAGTTTCAAAACAACACAACAAATTGTATATTAGCATCTTATCATAATTGGGGCAGTCTAAGTTATAGGCTTCAGTATGCGTCCCATTCCACATACTTCTACTTAAAACATATAAAGCAAGTTATTTGAAAACTGATGAAGTTCGACGAACCATGTTTAGGATGGGCCTCGTACATGCCCGGGACTACGATCCAGGTGTATCCAATGCTGAGCCGAAACGTACCACTAGGTACCGGGACTTATTGTATGCCCGAATAGGAATAGAGTATCACAGATCTCATAGAAATAGGCCTAGGGCGTGTGCATACTTGGCAGGAATAAACATGAGTATGGGTGCTAGCACACCCCACAGAATCCCTAGTGACCGCCAGGTGATCCCTCAGGTATGTGGCCACACATGACTCAATAAGACCACCATAAACATGATTATTCAGGGCCCATCAGTTTTCCCTAAACTGGGTGCAAGTTGTCTTATTATAATTTACTATGTAATTATCAATTTACGAGAATAGTAGGAGCAGGACATGATCAGGAATTCAGGCGTATATAAGTACATGTATAACAGGAATACACGTCACTATATATAATACAGGATAACACGACAAGATTCCCGTAAATGTGATAAGCATAGGTCAAGTGCTAACATGATAGATGGCAGGTGATAAGTCATGTCATAATAGGGAGCAAGTGTTAAGTAGTAGTATGTCAGGTGTCAGGTGGTAACACATCAATTGTCAAGTGATATAAACAGGGGTCAGGTATTAGCAAGTAGATGATAGGTACCAATTAATAGCATGTCAAGTGTTAACATATCAAGCATGTACATGGCAAGTGATAGATTAATAGCTAAGCACAGTCAAGCAGAGCTGAGCAAGCTGGGGGTACGTACAGCGAACAGTGTTTACACTAGAGCGCCTGGCAAGGTTGCTGGGACGACTCGACTTTAAATGCGAGTAAAAAATCCGACAGCACCTCGCCTAGCCAAATCTAGTGGTAAAACGCTGAGCGCTAAGCATGCCTACCAGGTAAAGCTGAAAGACCTGATGGTCTAAGCACACTTCTCCTTCGAGGTAGTGGGTGAGAGAGCCCGGAAGCTAAAGTACGCTCGGGGTCTAAGCGCACTCTCAGTAGCTACCATGAAACTCATAAGGGTACAGGCCTAGACCACTGGGTAGCCAACCAGGGAGTGAGCAGAAACTCAGAGTTGGTATAAGAGTACCTGCACGAGATATTAGTACCATACAAGCATACATATAAGCGTGATAATATCTACACTACCGTGGAGTAATGAAGCCTGAAAGCTGAGTAGAGAGCCCGGGACCAAAGTACGCTCGGGTCTAAGCGCACTCTCGGTAGCTACCATGAAAGCCATAAGGGTACAGGCCTAGAACCATTGGGTAGCCATCGCAGGAGTGGGAAAAAACTCATAGTTGATACAAAGGTACAGGCACGAGTTGTTCTACACTATTACAAGCATTATAGTATATTCGTTCGGTACATGTCAAGATATGTCCAGAGAATACAACACACCCACCCGTACAATCACACTGGACTGATACGAAATACAACACAATACCAATTTTAATACAAGTCTATTTTTGTGCGAGGAAAGTCACTCGCCTAAAACACCAATTTTTAAAGCTTTGTGCGTCCGAATTCCCGAGCGAGGAAAAACACGAAGCAAGCAAAGGAGAGGGGGCTTGGCCCTAGGATAGCCGCCGGCTCTATGGGTGGTGTGCCACCCCTTGGTGGCCTAGGTAGTGGCTGGCCTCAAGGAGGAGGAGGGAGAGAGGAAGGGAAGGGTGATGGCGTTGGTGGTGGTGTCATTTGGTGAAGGAGATGGATTTTGATTGAGGAATGAAAGGAAAGTGAAGGAGATGATGGTGAAGGTGATGTTAGAGGTTGAAGTAGTGGTGGAGGAGGTGCTGTTGTGATGGTGAAAGTGATGGTGGTGGTGGTGGAGAAGAATAGATGAGATGGAGATGAAGTCGCCGGAATAGTCGCCGGAGTGGTTGTTGGAGATGATTCTGAGAAGAGGGGCTCGGCCCCTAGCCAATGATAGTGAATGGTCTAGGAGCGGGTGATGTTGTGGTGGTTTTGTGGAGGGATTTGTGGTGGTGGTAGTTTTGGAGAAGGTAAAGTAGAAGGTGGAGGTTTTGATGGAGTTTTGGAGTTTGTGGTGGTTTAAATGGAGATGGAGGTGGAAGATGATGATGGTAGGGAGTTGGAGAAGTTATAGTTGTTGTGGTTAAGGTGGAGATAAAGGAAGAGTTGCTGGTGGTTAGGGTTTTGATGGAGAAAAGGAAAAGGGAAGGAGAAGAAAAAGGTTATATATTTGGGATTAGAGTTAAAGGAGAAGAAAAAGAATTAAGGTGAGGAGTTTTTTGTAAAGTGGAGAGAGGTGAGGTCGCCTGGCCGGCCATGGTGATGGGAGAGAGTGTTGAGTGGTTTGAGATATTTTGGAGGAGATATTTTGGTGAAAAGGTGTAGTAAGGTAATGGAAGAATGGAGAATGTTTTAGAATATATGGAAGAAAAAGGAAGGAAAGAAATCGGAAAAAAAAAAGAAAAGGAGAAAAGGAAGATATTTGATTGGAAGAAAAAGTGAAAATAATTAGAATAGCGGATTCCCCGGATTCGGTTGCGGATACGGAAAACTTTCGGAAAAATACCGGAATTGTCCAAAAATCAAGTATCTCGGAACGACCCGCAAAAATTCTCAAAAATCAAGAATATTATTCTAAAATCAGGGTGAAATCTGTTTCAATAAATTGTTTATGATTTCCAAATTAAAAATTCTCAATATCGGTCGACACCAAATCTGGCCGAAACCTGTTAAATTCTGAAAATCCTTGAAAAATGTATTAAGATAGTAAATATTATTCTAAGAAATTATATGAAAAAGTTTCTTAAAATTCAACTTTTTTTTTATAAATTAAAAATCCAGGAATAAACCAGCGATACCGATTAATCCTGATTTTAGGGTTTTTATAAAAATAATTCAGAAAAAATCTGAAAAATTATGAAAAATCTAAAATATTGGGAAACAGTATTTGAAACTGAATTTGATCAAATTTGACTACCGAAAAGACTAAATCTAGCAATATATTAGGATCGGGTCCCTAGTTCAGACTTGGGCTGACTCCGTGTCCACGAATCCGGATCCAATGCAAAACGATCACAAGAATAATCATAAAACAAAAAAATACAAGAAGTAAATAGATAAATAAATACAATTAGAAAATCTGAATACACAATTAAGTATGTATTCTGGGAATGTTGTGTTACACTCATGGATTTTCTTGCTCCACCCAATGTATGATGTTTCCAACATCGATATGTGAAAGTTTAAGATGAGTGCATTTTTAAAAGCCCTAGGATTGCATATTTATCTTGTCACTACCAAAAAAATCTTATTTTGGTAATAACAAGTACATTGAGGCAAATACACAAGCCTTAGAGGCACTTAGGCACACACTTAGCAAAAATATTTTTTTATTTCTCATTGTGATTTCGCTTTTGCAGTATGGAACACATTAACCTCTCCCGAGTTATAAATGATAAACTATGTGGAGAAGGAACCCGTGGTGGATAAGTCTGACGAAGCTTGCTAGATGGTCCAAAAGAATGACTCCCTTGAGGTACATTCGGATATTTATCTAGATGATAGTGCTAGCTCTTCTAATGATGATCATGATAGTATGGTTTCCCATACCTTATATGAAGAGCTTTCTCTACTTTGTGAAAACTTGTTAAATGAATATAAACTTTTGAAAAAGGAAAGTTTTGAATTAAAAGAAGAAAATAAAAATTTGTTTTCTAAACTTGATTTGGTTTTGTAAGAGAAGGTTGAGCTTTCAAATGAAAGGGACTCACTGAAATACCAACTTGACATTACCTTGAAAGAAAATGAATTTTTGAAAAATAAAACTGATTTTGATGTTGTTTTGAAGAAAAATAAGATTTTGTCTTCAAAACATAAATTTGTTTTAAAAGAAAATGATTCTTTAAAAAACAAAATTGCTTTGATTTCCAAAGAATTAGATTTTGTTTTAAAAGAAAAAGTTTCTTTTAAAAATCTTTTGATTCTTATGTTTATCATACACCCATTGCTTCATCTTTCAGTGATAAATATGTTGCATGCTCCACTTCTTTTTCAATCATTGAAAATAATATTTGCATTTTGAAGAAAAGTGTAGATTGTTTGAGCTCCACTGTGAGCAAATGTGCCATAAACCACACACGGTTGGAATCCATATTTCAGAAGAAACATACTCTACATATACATGTACACCATTCCCGGCATGACATGCTCATCATGCTCACACACATGGTTATGTGTATGCTAATGTGTATACTTGTACACATTGTGGACGTACGGGCCACCTTATAAAGTTTTGTTATGATAGAATATATAATTCAAATTTGCAAATAAGTTTGTTTGGGTTAGGAAAGGTGCTAACCTTTATGGAACCAAGAAAGTATGGTACCAAAAGCAACTCCTATTGTATTTGATATAGGTGTGGGCTCTCATACGACGTGAGAGTGTTAGTGCCTTGATCGTGGATGCAATCCGAGCCTAAAGATCATATTTATTGATTCATCACTTTAAAGGGATGTTTGGTGGAAGGACCATCATGGTTTGGAGACCTAGAGATTGATTCATTGGTTTTGGTAACTATCTCTAACTCCTATTTTACTTTACATGCTTTATTATTGATGTTTTTAGCATGTTTTGATTTTAATACTCATTATGTTAAATGCAATATTATTAGACATATGATATATATATATATATATAATATTTGAGATACACCCATGTTTATATGGACTTATATTTTTTTATTCTCACTTTAGTTTAGCTATTTGTATATCCTAGTATTAAAACACGTGCATTTAACTTAATAATCATATATGTTTAAGTTTTTGCACTTCATGTTTTGATTATATGTTTAGATGTAACTTTTATTAAAACTTGTGTTTTTACTTGCATAACTAGTGAGCCATATCTGATTATTTTGTGTTTGTATTTTATTGCTCATTTATACTCATTAGATGTACTTATATATAACCTTATTTTGATGATTCTTACATCTTAACTTGTATTCCATATTTTTGTACATGTTTTTATAAAATTATGTTTAGCTTCATGTATATATTAATTTTATCTAAAACTAATAGATACACATGTCTATCCTATAGCCACTTACCTTCATGCAATATACTTTTGTGACTTAATTTATATTTGGAATATGTATGTATACTTTTAGTTCTGACAAAATATACATATACCTTGAAGTTTGTTAGTTTTAATGAAAAGTAAAGTTTTGATGATTTTTTGTTTTGGTAAAAGAAATTTCATATGAGCTTAAATGTCTTATTTCATGACTTTATTAATTACATGATTTTTGTATACTCTATATATCTTTTGTTTCCTCATGATTTTGATTCATGAGCCTATACGAGCTTTATAGATTTTTGAATGTCGATTCTTATGTAATTTTCATATATTATGAAATATGTATTTGTTTTATACCTTGCTAGAAGGATTTCGTACTAGTTTTCAAAATTATCACAAAATTAGTTTCGTTATTCTTCAATTTAGTAGAGTTTTCAAATATGTTAAATTATTTTCAAACTCTTATTTTTAAAAACTTCTACCAACCTAAGGGCGGTTGGATGGGAGACCATGCTTTGTATACCCTTAATTGGATATCTTTCAAACATGTGCATGAATAGGGTGGTAGTTATGAGATATACATAATTTCAATGAAAATTTATTTTTGTATACTCATGTCTTCTATATATGTATGGATTATATTTAAATTGACATTATATTGCTGTGATACATCTATATAATTTTGATTGTGCTTATTTTACATTGACACACTTTAAAGTACAAATTGATTTTATACTAAGCTTTATATTCTTAATGATAATTGGTATCTTATACAAACTTATGCATTATTTTTATTGGTATTTCAGAAAGGGGGAGAAAAATTCTTGTCTTATCTTTTAACTGATTTTATTTTCAATTAGTATCATACTCCTACTCTTTATGATAAAATAAAAACTTTATTTTAGTATATGCTAACATTTTCAATATTAGTATCAATAATCTTAAATTAGTATTATTCGCAATGTGGTATCTTTATTGCAAAATGGTTTTAGTGTTTCTTAAAAAAATATTATTGGATTTTACTTTCGATTGATATCATGTCTTTCTATTGGTATCAATTCATAAAAGATTGTTTCATTTCAATTGATAAAATGATTGTTTCTTTCAGTTAGTTCTTTCAATTGATTATTTTTATTGGTGTCAAAATTTTGTTTCAAAATATGTTTTATTGATATTGTTTGTTTGTCATCACCCCTTTATTGATGAGTGACAAAAAGGGGAGAAGGATTTAGGATTATATATGCATGTTTTATTGAGTGTTTATACATATATATATCTTGTTTTTATTTGGTATCTTGAGCAACATTGCATATCTTTATATGTTTATTAATTATGCATATGTTAAGTGGGAGCTTCTATGAAGTTTATTTTTAATCTATGCATATATTACCTTATAAGTTTTGTCATCATCAAAAAGGGGGAGATTGTTGGCCTAAAGGCCTTTCACCTTAGTTTTGATGATGACTAACTTATGAAGGTTAGTTTGCTAATGATCTTGTGTTTAATAAATTTTAGATACCGATGAAGATCTTAGTAGGTGATTAGCTTCAACAAAGGATTCAAAGTCAGTTTTGGAGCTAACACTTGTAGATTCAAGGGTTTGCGCGTCAAGATCGCATCTAGCACTCAGTTGGAGTCAAGCTCAAATGGATCGAGTTTGGATCGAGTCGTCTTGAAGATGAAGATCGACAAGAAGACTTCAGTTTGTTTAGTTTAGTTTTTGTTTAGACCTTGTGTAAGGATAGAATAGTCTTGATATGCTCAAGTACCGACACACACAAAAGATAAATAGTTTTTGGTTTCGGTTGAACCGTTTAGGAATTTCAAGAACATATTTTTATTTTTCATGAATAGATAGAATCAAAACAAGTTTTACATGGTTTAATGTATATTGGATTTCATCCATATACATCTATGTTTCATATTGTCTAAAAACTTATTTTGATGTATATCTAGTTCATGGTTTTAAGTTTTGTCTTTTAACAAAACTTAGTTTTAGATTAATTTTCAAAAACATATACATATATCATTTACCATGTGTATTGAATTCTATCCATACACACTATGATTCAAAAGTGTTTCGATATCATGTTTTTGTATTTACACAAGTTTTTGATAAATAGTTTTTCATTTTGAAGTCTTCTCAAAAACTCTTGAAGACAAAAATAAAATGAGTTTTTGAAAATACAGTTTTTGATTTCAAGCTTAATTTTTATGCCTAAAAAATAGTTCAAATTGTTTGTAATATGGGTAGATCTTTGCTCAAACATATTTGTATTTCAAATGCTTACATGAACTTATTTTTGTAGATTTTATGAGTGTTTAAAAGACTAAGTTTTCAAACCCGCAAACCCAGCCTGAGACCACTGGCGGTCGATCGACTAGTCGATCGGACGGACCAGGTCTCGGTCGACCGGGCAGTCGACCGATGTGCACAGGTGATTGGTAGTGAAAAGTGCGTATTTTCCAATACATTTACTATCACATTTTCATATTTATTCCTATAATTCTGCACATTTACTAATATTTTATTATTTATTGTGTGCAGGCCTTGAGAAATAAAAATAAAGGAATAAAGCCTCAAAAGAAGCCCAAAAGCCCATATTTAAAGCCCAATGTAAAAGTTGCAATTATCAAATGTCAAAATTGCAATTACTAAGGGCAAAAGTTGCAAATACAAAGAAGAGGGAAGGATAGACTTCTATTCAACCCTAAACACTTGCAGGATGAGGATAAAAGCCAAAGAAGAGAGTGCAAAGATAAGGAAATTCGTGGATAAAAGATTTGGGATCTAGTAACTTGCTTCTCAAGTTATATCCAAATCCAAAGATAAAGAGCCAGGATTAAACTTCCAGAAGCAAACGCCCAGATGGACGGACCAGGAGAGGCCACGCGCCAAAGCGCGCGGCCAACCGACGCCACGTGGCCGCGAAAACGCGGCCCAAGCCGCGTTTCCGCGGCAAAGTGGATAAGCCAGGGCAACAGGTTTCGTGGAGGAGTTCGATCTGGACTCTACTGCCTTTTGCACCTATAAATACCCCTGCAGTGCAACCGAGAAGGGCGCCGAGCGAAATACAGAGCCAAAAATTAAGGTTTTTAGGCTTTCTTCTAGTTTAGGTTTTCTTTTCTCTTTTGTAATTTTTATTTTTCCTTTTTGTAACTGAGAGGAGAGGATGTTTTCATGGAGGAAGGAGATCTACTTGTACTGAGGGTGACAATCGGTGTAAGTTTTGCTCTTCTTCTATTGTTAAATAAATCAACTCGAGGTTCGTTTTTTTATGTTCTTTTATTCTTGTTTAATTTTGTGTTTCTTTTGTTCTTGTTTTCTTCTATTTTCTCTCTAATGTCTTGTGAACCATGAGACCCAATTGCGTTGAGACTGCCTAGCCGAAGAAGTGCCCTTGATGGCCTATGGAGATAAACAAACCTTCGTTAGTTTGTCTTTTATTTTCGTAGTGTAGATTAAGAAGGTGGACGATCCTATACGCCATACTTGTACGCCTTCCAAGATAAGGTAAGTCATCGCACGGATCAAAGGTAAGCAAGGTAGAAGAGGTATGTATGTATAGTTTTCTTTTTTTCTAATTCTAGTTTAGATCTCCATCTCTCTCAAATTTACTTTTCACCTTCTCATTGTAAATATCATATACCATTGTAAATAATAAAAGAAAATAATTTTTAGAGAATCTTACTTAAATGCTTACATCGCTAGTCCCTCCCTGAGGATCACGACCCGCATAGCCACTGCTACCGCGGATTCGAATTGAGAACCTTGCACAACTTGTTCTAAATCTAATATTATTTCTTTTGTGTGCAGGAAAAAACTCAATCAAAATTTTGGCGCCGTTGCCGGGGAGGGACGGTAAGTTTTTCTCTAAAAAAAAATTATTAACTAATTCTTTTATTCTTTCTGTTTGCAGGTTTGGAGAACAGGAAACAGCAGCAAGGACATATAGCAATTCTGTGCCTTTGCCCTCGAAGGCAGAGCAGCAGAGCCTACTACCTTGCCGCGCAAACGCGGCAATAGCCGCGGATCCGCGGCAGTAGTAGAGAACTACTTACTGAATTTTCTGCAGGTTGCTGCAATCTGAAATTTGATTTGTCAGCTCTGTTATATTTGTTCTGTGATAAACCTGTATACTGCTAATTAATCAACAGTAAAATACTTGTTGAAAAAGATAAAAAATTGATTAGACATTTGCATTTTAGGCACGCGTCTTTTCAATTCATTTATTTTTGCTGTTGAAGAGTGCTGGAGCAAGGTACGTTCGCATTGCATGTAGAATAGGACTCATCTCTTAGTTTATTTTTATTACTTTGAGTGAATCTTATTTACATATCTTGTACACTTGCACAAACTTATCTTAAGGGCACTAACCCATAACAAGATAAGGTGGAGATTTCATCACCCTTCCTTAGCCCAAAAATCATATCCCAAGCACTCACTAACCCAAGCCTAACTTAAAATTAGTAGACGTTGGCCCTAGGGACATCTCGGACTCAATTAGGAGATTATCCTAAGGGGGAACAGTGCTGGAAGTTGACTCCTGCCAAATTAGTGTCTAGGAAGGGATTGAGGGCCGAAAGCCCGAAGATTGGTGGTTATTTAATTAAGGAACATCTTTGACGGAAAACCTCCCACCACTCTTGCCCTGACCTGGCTGATTAACTTGTGGTCAAAGTCTGCACCCTACCTCCCGTGGACAGTCTAACCAGTTAGGAGTCATCTAGGTCATACGTCTACCCTAATTTAGGTTAGAATTTTTTCTTTTTTGTTTGTTTGTTTTCTTTTTCTTTGTTGTGTTGGTGTGATATGCATATAATAATAATTTTTCCAATTTTAATCCATATTACACACCTAACTATTTTTCGGATATTACCAACCCGGCATATCACAACTTTGATCAACCTAGTGTGCCGGAATGGTCTTATCTGAATGAATATAACCCATACCCCCCATCTTATGACCATAATTTTCATACTTTCAACTCTTCACAGAGTTCATGGGGTTTCGATTCCTCCTAGTCCAATTTTCAACCGACTTGTCCTCCGTCTCCACCTTGTCCACAATATTCCCAAGATTCATACTCAGATCCACCCAGTCAGAATAGACTATCATCTATCCAGGAAATGATGAGTATGCATGAGTCTAAGAAACAATTACCATCAATCGCAGACATGATTATGCGTGAGTCCACTGACTCACAACTTCATCACGATTACACTTCATCCTTTCAAGTCCAATCAGAACATGATGCACCTATCAACTATGAAAGGATGCTTGCAGTCATGACTCAGGCTAGATTAGCCCGTGATCATGATATAGATATGATGGTTCAATCTTTACGTTCTCACCGTTCGGCCATTTCTGATATCGCTGACCACTCTCTTAGAGCCGACGAACCAAGTTGCTTTGGACAACAAGATTCTAATTCAGTGCCATCATGTGAACTTGCCGAAACTTCAAATTTTGATAACTTGGCAAGTTTTTCCTTTCCTGAAATAGAACTTGAGCATGAATATGATCATGATCTTCCACCCGGTGATTCAATGTTATTTACTAACTCAATAATGACTCTGGTGTCTCCACCTGATTTTACTTTTCCCGAGTCAACATTGGATCCTGTGCCAATTCATCATGAATTTGAATCACCCATTTTTGATGATCATATTGAACTTGACCAATTGTGCAATTTTGAAAGTCCCATGGATAAATTGGCAAGTTCTCATTTTTATGATATTGAGCTGAATGAGATATGTGACCTAGATTCTCAAATCTGTGATTAAGTTCAAATTTCCGAATCATTGTTGACTCCTGTTTTGTTACCCGACTTAGGTAATATTTTAGAGTCAGTTTTGGTTCCCATACCTATCATTCCTGAACTTGAATCACCAATATTGAGTCACATTCCATTATGGGAAGAATATTGTGGACTTGAGCTTCAACTTATTGATTTGGACCCACTTCCTGAACCTAGCCCGACTCCTGAACCATTGATTAGTCTACAATTTTGCATTATTATGTCGCATTCTTTCACAGATTTATGAATAAATTGTCGGTCTAAACCGTGTTTTGGTCTTTATTGCAGGTAGATCCAAAGTCCAAGGGCAAAAATGGAATAAGAGCCTAATTCTTCCCAATTTATGGTAATTAATCCCGCATTACTTGGAGGCCAAGCCAAGGATTATCTAGAAGATTCATTGAACCTAGCCTCCTGCACATGTCAGACGAATATTCGGGCGACATTACCAGAAACCACATATACCCTGCACATTCTCGAAGCCAGAGGGAGCGACTGACAAAATCCCGTGGCTCCTCTCCCTACTATTGCCGCGGAAACGCGGCAATAGCCGCGTTTCCGCGGCACAGCTGTGGAGCCACGCGTCGATTTTCGACGCGTGGCCCCGTCTCGTCTTCTGGATTCTTCTGATGCCTATATATAGCCCTGCCTCTGGCCAAAACGCAAGCAGTTTTCGTTTTTAGGAGTAGGTACAGATTTTAGGAGTAGTGTAGGTGAGTGTTCTTCATTTCTTGTATTTTCATTTCTTTTTAGATCATTGTAGTAGGGCTGAGTGATTCATAGAGAGAGAGATTGAGAGGGATTGATGTAATAGAGAGTGACACTCTATGTAAAGGTGCCTCCTTTCTCCTCCATTGTAATCTCCTTCACCTTCTAACATGATTTCTTGCTAGTTTTTCTTCTCATGGCAATCTAACTACTAACCACTAACCATCTAACCATTTACTTGATAATCGACATGAATCGGGTTGCCTCTACAAGGCCTTGTTCTTGCAAGAGCCATTGATGGCCAAAGATGATGGGTTCTAACATCTAACTTGCTAACCAAGCTAACTCTCTTTTATTTCATGCTCTTTTATTTCATGCTAGTAGTGTAATGAGTGATGCTTGTATTAGCTTGTTCTTGATGCAATGTTTTGAATGTGATGAACCATCCATGAGCCATGCTTTGTATCGTCTCTTGGAGCCAAGGATTGTGATGGCCAAGGATCAAAATGTGAGGCAACTATCTCGAAGAGGTTAGCATGGTTAGTGGAGTATTTAGTAGTTAGTAGCCATGAGGTTTCTTTTTCTTTGTTTTTAAAGGCAACTCTTTTATCTTTTCATCAGTGTTTTTACCATCCTTCTTAGTTCATCTTTGTTCCATTCTATTTTGTTTTCCAAACCACTTCTATTTTGGTTTTCTTCGACGTTTTCATCGCTTTCCTCACCTACCACATTCTGGATTTCCTTTTCTTTTCTTTTCACTTTCTTTTTCATTCTTTCAACAAAGAAGAATTGTTAACAAATAACGGGAATAGAAACTGTCAATGCTTCTATCGCCTCCCTTCTCTGTGGATACGACCCGTTAAGCCATGCTATAACGGAAGTATCAAGGGTACATTAGCACATTCGAGCTTTTCATCGATTTTACATAAAACACATTTTTGAGTGCTAGTTCCGCCCACGATCAAAATTTTGGCGTCGTTGCCGGGGATGGGAATGGTTTTGTTTTCACGTTTTTGTTAACATTGTCTTCTCTGTTTGGTGTGCAGGGCAATATTTACAGGTTCTTAACATTGCAGAACATAAGCTAGTTTTGCCTTTCCCTGCTCTTGAAAGCAGGGACCTAGATTCCGAAGAACTGCCGCGCAACCGCGGCATGTGCCGCGAACCCGCGGCAATTTTGTGAACGTTGTAATTGTTGTTGTTCTGGGATGTGTGAATTGTAATAGCTAGTTGATTTGTGCTGCTATATTTCTTGCTTTGATTGCCTACACACCATAAAAATAAAAGAACTAAAATACGGTATTTGGATGCCTTTAAAACGGTTTAGACATTTGCATTTAGGCACGTGTCAGTTCAATTCCAAAATACTGTATTTTGTTCTGTTGTTGTGATCTGGATGGAGATGTACATATGGCATTGCATATAGCATAGGACAAACACGTGGGTGATTTATCGCTTTGTGTTATATTCTTGTCTATATTGCACACTTGCACGAATTGAAATTAAGGGCAAAACCCAAACAAGATAAGGTGGGATTTCATCATCCTTCCTTGGCCCAAAAATCATCTCCCCACTCACACAACCCAAGCCTTAATAAAATTTGAATAGACGTTGGCCCCTAGGGACATCTACATCTAGGTCTAGGTCAACCCTCCTATTGGCTTGGTTTTGATTTTTCTTTTCTTTTTGTTTGTTGTTTGATTTTTCTTTTTGTTTGTGATTGTTTGTGAAATGGCATTCAACAATAACAATTCTTTCAATCCGAACATGAATCCATATTCCACACCACCTCCATTCTATTCGGATAATTCTAACCCGGCGTTTTACAATATGCACCAACCACATACACCGGGTTGGCCTTATCCGAATTAATACAACCCATACCCACATTCTTATGACTATAATTTCCAAAATAATTTCAACTCGTCACAGAGTCAATGGGGATTCAAGTCCCCGAGCCAAATTTTCAACCTCCTTGTCCACCATGTCCACCTCATCCACAATATATACAATATTCATTCCCCGATTCCGCTTCATATACTCCTTTTTCTGGATCTCCCATTGAAGAAAAATATGAGTTACAAAGGAGTATAGAAGCCAATCTACAAGAGGCCGAGCAACAAATTCAGAAAATGAGGGCCTCTCCAATTCCACAACATTTTCAAGATTCATACTCAGTTCCACCAGTCCAAAATAGAAGACCATCAATTTTGGAAATGAGTATGCGTGAGTCCAAACAAAAATCACTAATGGACTCACAATTCCAAAACAACATTTCATCTTTTCAACAAAATAATGAACCAATCAGCCAGAAAAAGATGCTTGAATTCATGACTCAGGCTCAAAACGCTCGTAACCGTGACATAGATATGATGATCCAAACTCTTCATTCTCATCCTATTTCTAATGTCACTACCCATTCTGACAGAGCCAAAGAGTCATGTTGTTTTGGAAATCAAGATTCAATTTCAGCACACCCATCTGAACTTGTCCAAACTTCAAATGTTAAAGATCCCATTGACATTTTGGCAAGTTATCCATTTCCTGAAATTGAACTTGAACATGAATATGATCATGAACCTCAAATTAATGATTCAATTCTACTTTCTGATTCAATTATGACTCCAGTATCTTCACCTGATTTCAATCCTTTTCCCGAGTCAGTATTGGATCCAGTGCCAATCCATTGTGAAATTGAATCACCAATCATTTATGATGATCATATTGAACTTGACCAAATTCTTACTTTTGAAAGTCCCATTGATAAATTGGCAAGTTCTCATTTTTGTGGAATTGAACTCAATGAGGAATGTGACTTTGATCCTCAAATTTGTGATCCAGTTCAAATTCCTGAATCATTATTGACTCCTGTTATAATACCCAATTTGAGTAACATTTTAGAGTCAGTTTTGATTCCCATACCTGTCATTCTTGAACTTGAATCATCACTCTTAGAAAGTCACATTCCATCATGGGGAAATGATTGTGGACTTGAGTTTCAACTTCTTGATTTGGACCCACTTCCTGAACCGATCTCAACTCCCGAACCTTTACTTGACTTGTGTCATTTTTCTGAGTCGGTATTAGTTCCTGTACTTCCTGAGTCCAAATCAATCATTCCATTCTGGGACAAGGTTCTTGATAAATTTGACTCCGAAATTATTTTGAAAATTTGGAAATCAGATGGGGTAAAACTGTTAATAAAAATCATGCATATATACATCTTTCTAGTGGGTTGTATCATGGAGGTTTCTGGTGGGTTCCTCCAGACTCCACGCAAGAATGATTGGGTCGCCTTTCGTGGACCAATCAGGCCGCCACCGGAACCACCACCTTGAGGTAATTTTTTCCTTCCCTCTCTATTTGTTTCATGTATACATATATCACGATGCATTGAGGACAATGCATGAGATAAGTATGGGGGAGGATTTACTAACTTAGAGTTTTTAGATTTTCTTTCTTTTACACTTCTTTTTGGATACTTTTTAGAAATCTTCCCTTTTGTGTAGGAATTTTTTTTCTTTCTTTAAAAACTTTTTGAAATCAGAGATAAAGTTTTGATCTATTTTTAAGAAAATTAAGATGATCTTAGAAATTAAGGAAGCCTTAATTATGACATCTTAAACCTAGTCGAAATAATGGATCTTGTTTAAAATTATAGGCTAAGTAAGATAAATTGGAGAGATAATTTTATCTTGAATTTTTTGCCTTAGATCGTATGCACTTCACACTTACACAATTTTTGGGATGAAAACAAATACCTAAAATGCCATAAAGCAAAAATAAATAAAAAAATGAATAAAACATCACTTATTAAGCTGGATAATTATGCCTCAAGAAGCATGATTATTCACGCCTAACGGTGGTCAAAAGAAGCAAATAATCCCCTTTAGTTTTGTGGCCTTGTTTACTCGAGTCCTTAAACCCGAGGGATGTTTTCTCATCTGGTGCCCTAGGACCGTCTGGTTTGGGAGTCATCGGTTATAGGCTCGCTACATGAGTGAACTAGAAAGCCTAAGAAAACTAAGGGAAGAAAAAAAAGAAAAAAGAAAAAATATAAATAATATATATAAATGGCTTGATGGTTAGAGTTGAAATCCCAGAAATCTTCATTATCACAAAGTGCATATTATCTAGGTTTTTATGAAAGATAAATTATTCAATCCAATTTTGAATTCTTACCTTAATTGAAGACAAGATCTTGCATAGAGACAAGTTTAAGGAAGATTGATTTGTGGTGGACTTATGACCTTAGATCACTTATATTTTTGCAAAAATATTTTGAAAACTTGTCTCTCTTTCAAAAATGTGTTTTCAAAATACTAACATTTATCTTCTTTCTTTATGGATTTTGTGGGTGCAATCCGCTGAAAACCCTCAGGAGACAACACTCCTCCTCTAAGGTAACCTAGAGGTTTAACGGCTTGTTGCACACGCTCAGTGCAATCGCGTCACCTGCGAAAGTGGTGTAATAACATCTGTAGTATAGTTTTCTTTTCTTGTTTTGCTTGGTACGAGCAAAAGAATAAGTGTGGGGGTGTGATTAGTCTACAATTCTGCATTATTATGTCGCATTCTCTCACAGATTTATGAATAAATTGTCGGTCTAAACCGTGTTTTGGTCTTTATTGCAGGTAGATCCAAAGTCCAAGGGCAAAAATGGAATAAGAGCCTAATTCTTCCCAATTTATGGTAATTAATCCCGCATTACTTGGAGGCCAAGCCAAGGATTATCTAGAAGATTCATTGGACCTAGCCTCCTGCACATGTCAGACGAATATTCGGACGAAATTACCAGAAACCGCATATACCCTGCACATTCTCGAAGCCAGAGGGAGCGACTGACAAAATCCCATGGCTCCTCTCCCTACTATTGCTGCGGAAACGCGGCAATAGCCGCGTTTCCTCGGCAAAGCTGTGGAGCCACGCGTCGATTTTCGACGCGTGGCCCGTCTCGTCTTCTGGATTCTTCTGATGCCTATATATAGCCCTGCCTTTGGCCAAAACGCAAGCAGTTTTAATTTTTAGGAGTAGGTACAGATTTTAGGAGTAGTGTAGGTGAGTGTTCTTCATTTCTTGTATTTTCATTTCTTTTTAGATCATTGTAGTAAGGCTGAGTGATTCATAGAGAGAGAGATTGAGAGGGATTGATGTAATAGAGAGTGACACTCTATGTAAAGGTGCCTCCTTTCTCCTCCATTGTAATCTCCTTCACCTTCTAACATGATTTCTTGCTAGTTTTTCTTCTCATGGTAATCTAACTACTAACCACTAACCATCTAACCACTTACTTGATAATCCACATGAATCGGGTTGCCTCTACAAGGCCTTGTTCTTGCAAGAGCCATTGATGGCCAAAGATGATGGGTTCTAACATCTAACTTGCTAACTTGCTAACCAAGCTAACTCTCTTTTATTTCATGCTCTTTTATTTCATGCTAGTAATGTAATGAGTGATGCTTGTATTAGCTTGTTCTTGATGCAATGTTTTGAATGTGATGAACTATCCATGAGCCATGCTTTGTATCGTCTCTTGGAGCCAAGGATTGTGATGGCCAAGGAACAAAATGTGAGGCAACTATCTCGAAGAGGTTAGCATGGTTAGTGGAGTATTTAGTAGTTAGTAGCCATGAGGTTTCTTTTTCTTTGTTTTTAAAGGCAACTCTTTTATCTTTTCATCAGTGTTTTTACCATCCTTCTTAGTTCATCTTTGTTCCATTCTATTTTGTTTTCCAAACCACTTCTATTTTGGTTTTCTTCGACGTTTTCATCGCTTTCCTCACCTACCACATTCTGGATTTCCTTTTCTTTTCTTTTTCCTTTCTTTTTCATTCTTTCAACAAAGAAGAATTGTTAACAAATAACGGGAATAGAAACTGTCAATGCTTCTATCGCCTCCCTTCCCTGTGGATACGACCCGTTAAGCCATGCTATAACGGAAGTATCGAGGGTACATTAGCACATTCGAGCTTTTCATCGATTTTACATAAAACACATTTTTGAGTGCTAGTTCCGCCCACGATCAACCATTACTTGATTTAAGTTTCTTTCCTGAGTCGGTATTCGTTCCCGTACTTCCCACGTCCAAGTCAATAATTCCATCTTTTCATACTCCATTTTGGGACAAGGAGGTTGACACAATTGACTCTGAAATTTATTATGAAATTTGGAAATTTGATGGGGTGAAAATTTTAAAAATAATTATACATACATTTTAGTGGGTTATATAAGAAAAATTTCTGGTGGGTTTCACCAAATATTATGTTATCTTGATTGGGTAGCAACGCTTGGCCCAATTAGACCACCACCGGAACCACCACCTTAAGGTAACTTCTGCCTTCCCTTGTTCTTTTTCATGCATATATGCATTCATTCATATATTGGGGACAATGCATGAGATAAGTGTGGGAGTGGGCTTTACTAACATACTAACATAGTTAGAAACTAACAAAAATTTGCTAATAAAAAAATTTTCTAAAAAAAATAATAATTATAAAATGACAATATTTTGACTTATCTTTTGAAAGAAATCTAAGTTAGTTTTAAGGATTAGGAAAATCATGATTAGGATTTCTAAAAACTTGGTCAAAATAAATAAATTGTTTAAATTTTAGGTATAGGAGGAGAAATTGAATAATTAATTAGTCTTGATTTTTACCTTAATGAAATTTGCATACCTAATGCATATCTAGGATTCTAAGACGAAGACCTTTGTGCCTCATATATATAAAAAAAAAAAGAAAATCACTAATTAAGCTGGATACATGTGCCTCAAGAAGCATAAGTATTCATGCCTAAAGGTGAGTAAATAAAATAAAGTCCTTAGTTTTGGGGCCTAATTCACTCGAATTTGAGTCCGCGGGGTGTTTTCTCACCTGGTGCCCTAAAGCCAACCGGTTTGGGAGTCATCGACGTTAAGTTCGTTACATGGGTAGATTAGAAAGCCTAAGAAAATTAAGAAAAAATTACTTATATATGTACTAACACATCTAATAGTCAATTAATTAGGTATGAGGGCCTCAAGAAGCCTTGATACTTACACGAAAGAAAATTAGATGAGTTATACATATAAAAAAAAAGTATATATAAATAAATAAATAATAAAGAGGCATGAGAGTCCAAGTTAAGGAATTCCTAGTATAAATTCATAAGGATGCATATGATTTTTGGTAACGAAAAAGACTATATTAGAAATTCAATTTTAAATCTTACCTAAAGTGGAAAACAATTTACTGTATAAAAACTAAAGTTTAAAGAATGAATAAAAATGATAATCCTAAAACTTATAGACTATTTAATCTCTTCAAAAGTATTTCAAATATTTTCCTTTTTATGGATTTTGTGGGTGTTATCCGCTGAAACCCTCACGAGACAACACTCATCCTTTAGGGTAACCTAGGGGTTTAACGGCTTGTTGCACATGCTAAGTGTAACTGTGATTCCTACGAAAGTGAGTTAGGTTAGATTAATTTTTCTTTTTCTCTTTGATTTTTACTCGAGGACGAGCAAAAAGATAAGTGTGGGGGTGTGATTGGTAGTGAAAAGTGCATATTTTCCAATACATTTACTATCACATTTTCATATTTATTCCTATAATTCTGCATATTTACTAATATTTTATTATTTATTGTGTGCAGGCCTTGAGAAATAAAATAAAGGAATAAAGCCTCAAAAGAAGCCCAAAATCCCATATTTAAAGCCCAATGTAAAAGTTGCAATTATCAAATGTCAAAATTGCAATTACTAAGGGCAAAAGTTGCAAATACAAAGAAGAGGGAAGGATAGACTTCTATTCAACCCTAAACACTTGTAGGATGAGGATAAAAGCTAAAGAAGAGAGTGCAAAGATAAGGAAATTCGTGGATAAAAGATTTGGGATCTAATAACTTGCTTCCCAAGTTATATCCAAATCCAAAGATAAAGAGCCAGGATCAAACTTCCAGAAGCAAACGCCCAGATGGACGGACCAGGAGAGGCCACGCGCCAAAGCGCGCGGCCAACCGACGCCACGTGGCCGCGGAAACGCGGCCCAAGCAGCGTTTCCGCGGCAAAGTGGATAAGCCAGGGCAACATGTTTCGTGGAGGAGTTCGATCTGGACTCTACTGCCTTCTGCACCTATAAATACCCCTGCAGTGCAACCGAGAAGGGCGCCGAGCGAAATACAGAGCCAAAAATTAGGGTTTTTAGGCTTTCTTCTAGTTTAGGTTTTCTTTTCTCTTTTGTAATTTTATTTTTCCTTTTTGTAACTGAGAGGAGAGGATGTTTTCATGGAGGAAGGAGATCTACTTGTACTGAGGGTGACAATCGGTGTAAGTTTTGCTCTTCTTCTATTGTCAAATAAATCAACTCGAGGTTCGTTTTTTTATGTTCTTTTATTCTTGTTTAATCTTGTGTTTCTTTTGTTCTTGTTTTCTTCTATTTTCTCTCTAATGTCTTGTGAACAATGAGACCCAATTGCGTTGAGACTGCCTAGCCGAAGAAGAGCCCTTGATGGCCTATGGAGATGAACAAACCTTCGTTAGTTTGTCTTTTATTTTTGTAGTGTAGATTAAGAAGGTGGACGATCCTATACGCCATACTTGTACGCCTTCCAAGACAAGGTAAGTCATCACACGGATCAAAGGTAAGCAATGTAGAAGAGGTATGTATGTATAGTTTTCTTTCTTTCTAATTCTAGTTTAGATCTCCATCTCTCTCAAATTTACTTTTCACCTTCTCATTGTAAATATCATATACCATTGTAAATAATAAAAGAAAATAATTTTAAGAGAATCTTACTTAAACGCTTCCATCGCTAGTCCCTCCCTGAGGATCACGACCCGCATAGCCACTGCTACCGTGGATTCGAATTGAGAACCTTGCACAACTTGTTCTAAATCTAATATTATTTATTTTGTGTGCAGGAAAAAACTCAATCAACAGGACGTACACAAGGCTCTGGCGATTGGGCCAGTCGACCGTGCGGTCGACCGACCAGAGAGTTCGCTCTCTGGTTCTGGCCTCGGTCGACCGGGCGGTCGACCGACAGGTCAGTTTTGACCTGATCTGGACCCTAACAACTATATTTTGGGAATCCTATAAATATTGGTTCCCTTGGCCTGTTTCTCCCAAGATTTTTAAGAGCTATTTTTCCCATCTTCTTAAGTATTTTCAGCAAGTTTTCAAAATAAGTTTTTGCGCCATAAATTCTTTTATCTTTATTTGTTTCAAAGTTTTTGGAAAATCAAAGAAACCAATATTTGATAATTCTAGTTTTGTTCTTCATTTATTTATCTTTCAATAAGTTTTTCCTAAGAGTTTTTCTTTATTGTTTCTTTTCAAAACACTTTATATTTCTCACACTTGAGCTATCATTCTATTCCTATTTTTAGGATCTTGCTTTTGTGAGAAAATTGTTTGTTATCCTTTGAGATCACCAAAGAGAGTTTGTGATCATTAGATCACCAAGTTATAAACTTTTTCTTTGCTTTGGCTTTATGCCTTCCCTCTTGTGTAGAGAGGTTTGCGTTAGAGAGAGGAGTTGTGTACCCGGTGTTGGATTGTAATTCCTCGGTGGAGGGTCCCTTTGTGAAAGGTCCTGAGTGGACATAGTGGAAATCCTTCTGTGTGAAGGCAGAGACGTAAAGCAGTGGCTCGAACCTCGAAATATATCTTTGTATTTGCGTTTGATCCACTATCTCACGACTCTATCTCTCTTTATATCTTGCATTGCTTTACATTGTACATATTCCTATGCTAGATATAGTTTGTTTGTGCCCACACTTGTGTTCAACCAAGAGAGCTTTTAAAGTACCTCACTCTTAGTCTAGAGGAATCTAGAGGAGCAGTTCCAGAGCCCTTCATGGAAAATTCAGGCTCACCCTTGGTTACACCTAGTGTGTTTACAATTAAGTTTTAAATTCTGCATCATTTGCCCTAGATTATCTAGTACACCTATTCACCCCCCTCTAGGTGTATTTCATAGATTTGGTAGTGGGTTTGAGCATAGGCTTATTGGTAATGGGCATAGGTTTAATGGTTAATGGGTATGGAGTTTGGGTATAGGATATGAGTTGGAAAGATGAAAAGGATATAAGAAAAGAATAATTAATAATAACAACCATATTAATATTAGTAATTAATAATAACACTATAATAATTAAACATACTGATTAATAATAATACTAATATTAATAAAAGTAATTAGCCATAACCATAATAATAATAACAATATATATATTATTTTATTAATAATAATTAATTATCAATGACAAGACTTAGGATACATGATGTAATAATAGATAATAATAATTAATCTCAACTAATAATAATAATTACTACCAAATAATAATAATAATAATTAACAATAATAATAACAATAATAATAATCACAATAACTAATATTAATAATAGTAAGTAATAACAACAACAAAATTAACAATAATATAATAAACACTAATAATAATAATTAACAATAACCATAAGATAACTAAAATAATATTAACAATATTAATAATAATATCTCTAATTATATTAATAAGAAATAATAATAATCATAATGAAATAATAAAAGCAATTAATAATAAGAATAATAATAGAAATAATAGTAATAAGTAATTAAAATATAGATATGAAATAATGGTAATAATATATAAAGCCAAATTACTATTTACCTTAAAAATAATTTGTATGTTTAATAATAATAATAATAGCTAAAAAAAATTAAGTTAACAAACTATAAAATAACTAGTAAAACAAATAAATACTTAGAAAAAGTAAAATACAATATTACTAATTAGAGATATTACATTCTACCCACCTTATAAAATTTCGTTCCTGAAATTTCAATAAACTAGGGAACGATAAAAAGAATCAAAATCAAAGGGGAAAACAACAAGCTTTCAGGTCGCCTCTCTGCGCATTATGAATCCACCACGCTTCCGCTGCACTACTCTGACTTCTGCTACCAGCTTTAGCATGGAGTGACCAGACTCAAGATAGAATTAGGAAAATAGAATTGAGGAGAAGGATAGAAATTAAGATGGATTTTAGATTATTCTAAAATAAGAGACGAAATCAGGGATATAAACGAATCAAGAGATGGATTCCAAAAGGGAGGACGATCAATTCCAAATGGAGTCAATATCAAATGGATAGTATATGTATATTGCAGTGTAACTATAGCTCATTTTAAGTTACCGGTAAGAACTAAGCCTTCTTGCGAATATCATAAATTAGAAATCAACATTGCAAGTTGAAAACCTAGGCTCTGATACCAAGAAAAACCTATCACGCCCTGCTTCCCAAAATACGCTAAAGCGGAGACGCGATGAGAGGCGACGACGCATATACGTAAGGAAAATACCTCATGTATACGTGCTAGCCTTAAGTAACCCAGAACAAGCTATAAATCTAAACTATACTAAATCAATGATCACTGCAATATCACATATAGGCATCCACACATGATATCAAATGAGATAAGAAATGTAATAGAAACCAAATCTGATATAGATGAATCAAGTAATAATCGCAGGAATAAAGAAAGCAAGAAAGATAAGAATACCAGAATTAGGTAGAGAGAAACTCCAGACTCCTCGCAAACATGCACGGGCTCATCGAACCCTGATCACTGAAATAATGCATATCCAATCTGGACGTGCAAATACAGGGTCATCAGAAGTGACCTAATGAGTGTGTGTGTAAAAGAAAAGGTGCCCGTATATATAAACAATAAGTACATATATCACAACATGATAAAATGTAATAGAAGATAACTGGATGATCAATATCATGAATAAAGCTATAAATAATGATAAAGAACTGTAAGCAATAACTGATACTCATATCACTGTAAAGGATAACATGATAAACTGTAAACAACTGAAAGATAACTGAATAACAACATATCTATAGGTGAAGGAATACTTTGATAATCAACAACTGATATCAAGATGTGTAACATAACATATGTCACTAGTCCGATTGGTTATTATTAACCTTAACTAATGTAGTACTTAACTGTGCCCTATACCACAACCATTTTTCACCTATCAAACAAAATTATCATTGATGTAATTGCCTGCTAATGTAATGCATGTGTTTTGGAAGGGTACCGTGAATGTCTGGTACAACGGTCTAATACCCCTGGTGCTGAATCAGGACAAGCTGCAAGGCTCTAATAACTGAAGACCAAGCCCCACACGAAAAGACAACTAGTGTGGCACCATAATCCGGGCATAGCTTTGACAACACAACTGAATAGGTAGCCGGTTCTACCTTAGTTCCCCATGGTGGAACCGACAACTCGGTACCATAATAAGTCCTTCCAAATATACAACATGCATTATCAAGCAATTACCCATTTTCCCGAGTTATGGTGTTTTTATTAATAAGCAACAATAAGATTTTTATTATTTAAAATGAATTAATGACCGAATATCTCCAACAACTGATGATGATGTCTATAATAGCTAATAACTGAACAACTGATAACTAACAACCGATAACTAACAACTGAATATATTAACTGACATCAGATGGAGAAAACTGGAGATATAGAATCACTATTCATAAGTAGGTGAAATACAAGATCAAGTCCAGGGAAAGAAATACCAATCTAGTCCTAAGTCAAGTGGCAAACAATAATACATGAAATGACGCAAATAAACACTCATATCTACTACATAATTAAGGTGAAAGCTCATTGATGACTCATGAAGTGATACAGGTAATCAAAATGATAAAATAAATCAACGGTCACATGAAATGATAAGAGAACATGTAAATGCATACCGACAACAGTAAATAAATAAATACACAAGAATAAACACTCAAATGAAATGATGCGATTTTGGAGCCGAATAGCCCTCTGATCTTCACTGCACGAACGAGTACTGATCTCCGAATCATCCCATGGGTCAATCTTTGAATGGTTAGCCTACCGGGTCTACAGTGAACACCAATCCGAATCAGATCTGGATTTCACGAGCTTGTCCATATCACTGTACCGTCCAACCAAACACACATGATGATAAATAAACACACATACAAATGTAATACATACATACACGTATACCCACACATACATACAAATATACTATATATGTACATATACTAATATACACACATACATATACTTATACACACACAAAAATAATAACACTCAATCATGTAATTAAACACACACATAATTATAACATAATTATATAACATAACATACATACACACACACACACACACACACACACACACACACACACACACACACACACACACATATATATATATATATATATATGTATATGTTTAAGTGATAACATCCATGCATGTACATTAAAACACCCAAACCTACACCACTGTACACACAAAAATATTTACAGTGAGGGGAAAGAGAGGACTCACACAGCGAGGGGAAGTAGCGGCGATGGTAGAGATCGCCACGAGTGATGGCCGAGCTCGCGGAGAGCATCGACGCTCAAGGTCTTTCCAAGAAGGGCGCGGGTACGTTCGCGCTCGCCGGCGGCGGTCGACGGTGATCCACAGATAGGTAGAAGATGGGGGGTGTGCGCTAGGCGTGTATGGGGTCCCAAGGGGCTGGAGAAGTGTGTGGCTGTGCGTAGTGGGGTTTGGGGCTTGCTGCCGTGAGAGGCACGGCCAAACAAGGAAGAGGCTAGGGCGTTAGCAGCCTGGGGTTGCTTAGGAGGCTGTTGTCGTGGTTTGGTTTAGAATTAGATGGATTATATAAGGGTAGATTTGGTAGTGGGTTTGGGTATAGGCTTATTGGGTAATGGGTATAGGTTTGAGGGTTAATAGGTATGGAGAATGGGTATAGGATATGGGTTGGGAAGATGAAAAAGATATAAGAAAAGAATAATTAATAATAACAATCATATTAATATTAGTAATTAGTAATAACAGCAAAATAATTAACCATACTATTAATAATAATACTAATTCTAATATTAATAAAAGTAATTAGCCATAACCATAATAATAACAACATATATATATTATATTTATCAATAATAATTAATTATCAATGACAAAACGTAGGTTACATGATATAATAATAGATAATACTAATTAATCTCAACCAATAATAATAATTACTACCAAACAATAATAATAATATTAATTAAAAATAATAATAACAATAATAATAATCACAATAACTATATTAATAATAGTAAATAATAAATAGCAAAATTAACAATAATATAATAAACACTAATAATAATTAACAATAACCATAATAATAACTAAAATAATATTAATAATATTAAAAATAATATCTCTAATAATATTAATAAGAAATAATAATAATCATAATGAAATAATAAAAGCGATTAATAATAAGAATAATAATAGAAATAATAGTAATAAGTAATTAAAAAATATAGATATGAAATAATGGTAATAATATATAAAGCCAAATTACCATTTACTATCTTAAAAATATTTGTAGATTTAATAATAATAATAACTAAAAAAATTAAGTTAACAAATAATAAAATAACTAGTAAACAAAATAAATACTTTGAAAAAGTAAAATTACAATATTACTAATTAGGGATATTTCATTGGTCCTGTACATACCCGGGACTATGGCCCAGATGCCTGGCGCTGAATCAGGCCCTACGGCTAGGTAGTTAGTAACAGTAACAACACTCTCAATATCACTGTGGAATAATACTCACAGTAACACTATGGAACAATAAACAGATAGGATGTCAATCATCCCTCGGAACCCTGCAGTGGAACCGTAAGTCGGCTGCGCATCCTAAATCCACCCAAATTCAGACACTGTCTCCTCTATCAATTTTTCCAATCTCAGTGTAAGTTATCCATTTACATTATTATTCAATTCAGTTAAATCAGTCAACACCCATGTTACCTAGAATACTGAGACGATACAGTGACAGTAATAGTACAGTATAACAGTCAACAGTAATCGTATACACGGTGAACAGTAATAATAACAGTGAATAGTAACAGTAACCGTGTATACGATGAACAATAGAACTATACAAGATGTTACAGTCTAACAATATTTTCTCAGTGATTTTTCAGTAACATGAATTAATACAAATAACAATCTTGCATCGTCTAGTCAATGTACAATCTCATACAGAACTGATCAAGATCTCATCTACTCATACTGGACACAACAACTACGAATCCACCAACTCATAATCTTGATACAGTAGTCGTGAACATCACATATCAAGTCTATGTCAGAAATAACGGGTACAATAAATCACAATCTCAAAGAATCAATAATCAGTTTTCTCATCGCTATCAATCCACTCTAATCCTTTAAATCACCAATATATCTGAATCTCAATAGATGGAATAACTACATGTTTTGATACATCTAATCAAATCTTCACGCTCTAATCCGATCAAGATCATCACACACACCCACTGTCTATCAAGGTCAATCATAAGATCCTAAAACTCAAGTAACATGTCAAATATATATATTTAAAATCCATCAGGTCAGGTCAACCCAATCATTTCCTATCCCTTAATGTCCAAGTCAACTCCAATCCAGTCGAGTCTACTGACAAGTTCAAGTCCAAGGTTTCATTCTTTTAATAAAGAATCTCCTATTTAATCAGTCATATATCCAATTAACTTTTCATCTAGTTCATCTCTAACAAAGAAGAATCAAGTCTGATAAATAACTCATACAAGCATCCATATATTTAACTATGATCACAACTAATCATCCTCAAGCCCTAATCAAACTACAGTTTACATAACTCACATTGGGATTCGAATCAAAGTAATAGAATGACTAAATATGGACTGAGAGAACCGCTAATATCACAGTAATATAATACCTCAATATGCCTAGGAGAATTAGGAATGCTCGAAAATATGTTAGGTAGAGTTTCCTAATTCCTATCATTAATTGTGTTGACGAAATGACTCACTTTTGCTTCTAGCCTACTGATGGATTGGGTAACATTATTTTCGGACTGAATCAGGTCTTTCATACTCTTTTCTAAGTCAATAGTTTCTTCTTGTTGTGGTTGGACTTGGAATTTCGAGTTAGGATCTTGGATTTCAGAATTGTTTGGGAGAATTGAGTCCTCTATGATTTGTACTTATTGTGTGGACTTAAGAAAGGCTTCAAAACTCTTTTTTAAAGAAGATTTTTCTTCTATATGTTGGTATAGGTATAGAGTATATGAAGTTGTTAGCTAGTAAGATTGTTGATAGTCAGACGGGAGAGTTGTATCCCCACTGACTCAGTGAAAAGTGGTAATGATTATTCCAATCTTGTTCATAGTACTAAGATTGGCCTTATATTGATTCGGATAAGACCAATCTGGCATACTTGGTTGGTTAAAGTTGGTTAATGCCGATTTGATAATATCCGAATTGAAAGTGGTTGGGGTGAAATATGAATTTAAGTTATAATCAGAATAATTGTAATTATAATCCATTTTCACAAGAGCAAATAAAAACAAACAAATAAATAAACAAGAAAACAAAGAAAGATCTAGCCTATGTTAGGGTAGACCTTAGACCTAGATGACTCCTAACTGGTTAGACTGTCCGCGAAAGGTATATTACAGAATCTGACCATAAGTTAGTCGGTCAGGTAGGTGTAAGACTAGTGGGAGGTATCCATGCCTAAGCAACGAGCCTAATTATGCCAAAACACTATTCTTCGAGGTTTCGCCTTTCAATCCCCAACCTTAAATACTGATTTGATAAGAGTCAAATTCTAACAACTTTCCCCTTAGGTCAGCCTCCTATTTGAGTCCGAGATGTCCCTAAGGCCAACGTCACTCAGTTTTAATTAGGCTGGGTTAGTGAGTGAGGAGATGGTTTTCGGGCTAAGGAAGGGTAATAACTTCCCAACCTTATGTGTTTAATGGGTTATGCCCTTAGATCGTTTCATGCGAGTGTACAAGTATATAGCAAAATAAATACATTCAAGCAATATATATCATCCAAAATGTGTTTCCTAATGCTACATTGTATGCACACATTCACATACCTTTCTCTAGCACTCTTCAATAGTAATGTAAAGAAATGAAATAGACAAATGCCCTAAAATGTAAAGTTTAAACCGTTTTAGAATTAACAAACACCAATTTACTGTTAAGGTTCAGATAGTGTGCAAAGTAAGTTAAATAAGAAACTAAATACTGCAGGTGACTATACTTTGCAATTCAAGTAACTTGCAAGAAACTACAGTTAGTAGTTCACCATAGTTGTGGGTTATGATGCTCTGCCTTTTTGGATAGAGGCACAGAGTAGCATATGTCCACTACAACTCCAGTTTTCAAGTATTAGCCCCTGTACACAAAAACAAAGAAGAAAAGTTAAACTGTTTAAAGTAAATCAAAAAGAAGAAAACTTACTATCCTTCTCCAGCAACAGCGCCAAAATTTTGATCGAGCCAAACCTGCACACAGAAATTATTGCGTTTAGAGAAATGCGAGGTCCTCAATGTTACCGCTATAGCAAGTGACTATACGGGTCGTGATCTAGAGGGAAGGCAGTGATGGAAGCAATTAAGTAAGTATCTTCTTTTATTTTACAAAAACAAGTTATACTTATCTTCTCAGTTTTATAAAAAGAAAATAAAAATGTTAAGTTAGGTTAAGAAGAAGATGGTAGAAGAAGATGGTGTTGTTGTTTATATTACTAAGTTAGAAAGGAAATAAACAAGAAAAGAAAAACATAACTTGGAGTAATTAAAGAAAATAAGCGACTAATTAAGTTGAGTAACGATGAAGAGAAGTGGGATAGTTCCATTGGCTATCATTCTCAATATAATTATCTTTAATGAAGATTATATCTAGCGTCACTCTAAAGATAATCCTTCCTCTCTTATTTGTCATGAAACTCTCCCTAATCCAAGCTATAAAGGAGGCATGATTAAAAAGAAAGCATAAAGAAAGCAAATAAAAGTAAATAAAGCAACTAAAGCAAACAAAAGAACTAAATTGAAAAGAATAGAGAACCTTTATTGAAGCTGTCACCATCAATTACAAGCACTCCGTCTCCTCTCTACAATTCTTTCTCTCAAACTAAAATACAATGAATAAGAAGAATCCTAACCCTAAAACTTTCTAAGAATTGCGCTGTGGAGTTCTCCCTTCTGGAGTTGTGCTGAGAAGATGATGTGATTTTCTCTATGCTTTACACCTATATTTATATTAGAAGTAGTGGATTGACTCCCAGTAAAGTTGCACAGCCATCTTTAGATCTTGAATATGACCTTTGAATATTAAGATAATTTCCATCTCTTTACATGGAGAGCATGCTATTATCAATTTCTTAATTTAAATCCTCCTTTTATCTCCAAACTTGATTTGATTTATCCAGAATTTATATAAAAATTCAATTCTGAATTAGTCTGCAGCTAGTTAGCGTGTTGATTGCTGAATATGACTTATCAAATGATAAAATTAGAACAGTAGTCAACTAGCATTATAGCCCTTTAAGTCCTTTTTCTGGAGCATCTAGAATTATCAGATTTAAGTTTCTATAGCAAAAGTTATGCTCAAAATGCTAAAAGGTATTTAGTCTGAATCCGAGTCTACATTGATTTAGAACTCCAAATTTAATTAGATTTTCCTCTTTATCTCCAAATATTATTTGTTCATCTCATCCGTTGATCTTCTTTCTATCATTTTATCCTCTTGGACTTTCAATTTATCTTCTAGAATTGATGAGATATCCATTTATCTTCAGCGAAACTGATTGGGTATTCAAAAATTCATTTTTTCCTTTCAATAGATTGGTATTATCTTATCTTGTTGATCCAGTATTCAGATAAGATGCTTTCTAAAACCTCTAGATTTGAGTAGATTTTTGTTGATTTGCTTTATCTACAGTTGATGATTTAAATCCACTCAAGAATCTGATTTAGTTGGATAAGATTTGTGCCTATTTTCTTTTTATCATATCCTGCATGAATTTAGACATAAGACAATTGAGTTGTAAGAATTATTACAGAATAAATGTAGGAATGCAGTAACAATTATACAATATGTGTGTCTTAACACACCACTGCCCACAGCGCAAGCGATGCCACTTCAGAAGAGATTCTGAAAATCTGTCATGCAGCCCACGCAGCCCGTGTCAACGTCTCTCTAGAGACTCCCAAGGCGAAAGCATCAGCACACGATCAAATTGATGGTGAGATCAATACTGTCATTTTCTTCTCTCCAAACTCAGCAAATCCAGGTTGCCGGGGGTTCCAACAACCCCTACAGCGTAACCCGAATGCTGAACGTCGACAAAGGCATCATGTTTGTCGCAACAGATTAAAGATTCTGCGGAAGCAATCTGTTCTATAGAGTCAGAATACGAAGTTCATACCCGCATTTCTTTTAAGAAATGC
>JAVJIF010031679.1:0-63696 GCA_038442645.1 Agave tequilana
CACTCATCCTTAAATAATTTTTCAAGAAACATGGCTCATTATTTACACATACACCCCCAACATTATGATCAATATACCTCAAAGAAGTTGTGGGCATTACCATTCATCCTAAACGAATTCATCCAAAAATATTGAATCATCATCAAAAAATTATTCAATTGGTGGATCATGGCAAGACGAGGTGTCAGGCTCATGAATATATCTAGCATCCTGTTCAAACTCTTTAATTTGGTTTAACTGAAATGATGAGGGTACAGATTCAAAATTTGAGTCAACATGTGGTGTAGGCTCTTGTGGTATGTCCAATTGGTTCACTTGTTTATACTGATAGAACTCTTGAGTTTGATCTGGAATTGAGATTGATGCAGGTTGATTGAAATAAGTCATTATCTTATCAAAATGCATATCTATGCTAGCAATTGACTCAATTATCTCTTGATTGATTTGACTGTTTTGAAGCATACACTGCTGTATGATTTCTATACTCTCCTCTTTTATGCTCTGTAATTCTTCCTGCTTATTATTAAATTCCCAAGATGGAAGTGACGGTTCAGTGTAGGACCAATTTGATTCATATTATTGATCTCATGAACATTGAGGACAATTCCAACCCTCTGAATTGAAGTTTGATGGATAGGGTTCATTTGTAGGTTGATTAGTCTCTAATTTTGCATAATTTTCATCACATTCTCATATTTAATTGATGTAAACTTCTGCTAATAAAGCTTTGCTTGCTTGATCCTAGGTTCATGGTGTGCAAATGAAGAAGACCCTAAATCACCATTTAATGGGTGATTAAAGGCCTACCAAGTAGTCATTGACTTTAGGGAGGAGATTTTGTCAGCCCAGGGTATCAAATCCCGAATCCAAGAGATCTAGATGACAGAAAATTGATGGGACGGCACGCTGCCTTAAGCCAGGCACGCGCCGCCCTGGCAGGGCCGTGAAAACGCAGTCTAGGCCATGTTTTCGCGGCCGTGCAGTCACGCGCGCGCCCGGGCTTTGGGCCAGGGTTCGTTCCCTGGCCCCCTTTCCCCTGGTGCCTATAAATACCCCCCAGGGGTCTTCAGTGGTAGATATCCAGAGTTTAGAGTTGTATTGTTGCTTTGTCTGTAGGAGTTGTAGTTGTTTTAATTTTCTTCTTCTTCTAATTTTAGTTTTAGCTATTAGAGTGAATGTGAGAGAGTGCGTGAAGTTATATTTGAAGGGTGACAAGCTAATACAAGTAACTACTTCTTTTTCTTCTTTCCATTTCCTTGTGCTTTCTATTTGCTTTTAATTTCTTGTTGTAGTGTAACTCCCTCTCTTTATCTCTTCTCTTTTGTTGTTTCTTTTCTCAAGCATGTCTAACTAACTCTTTCATTACATGGCTAACTAACTATTTAGCCCACTAGTCTCTAACAACTTGATTGATAACCCAAATGAGTTAACAATGTCAAACAAGCCTTGTGCAAACGCGAGCTATGACATCTTAAGATGAGGGTTCTAACTCTAACTTACCTACAAGTATTAACTATCTTATATTTCTTGCTTAATGGGTTTTTGATGATCTATGAGTTTTGTACTTTACTTGTTGTTGTAAATTAGAGATTTTCCTTTTAACTTTGCCGTTACCATTAGTGCACTTGTGTCTTCCCCTATTCTCGCCTTCAATTGGATCTTGATAAGGGAATGTCCAAGTTTTTGCCGTGTTAAGCTAAGTTATAGGAAGAACTTTCACCCGATTTTCACGTGAATAGTTCCTATGCATAAGGGGTATGCTTGCGTATGATCCATCGTCAGGCTACATCTTCAAAAAGTTAGGGATTAGTGGGAGCACTTAGTAGAAAGTTAGCCATGTGTTTTTACCATTAAGAAAATCCAACTTTACAAACCACCAATTCATTTTCAAACAATTCTTGAAACCAACTTATTTTCATTTTTCAATTCTTTATTTAAAACAAAAGTTTCTATTTTCTTGAACAAAGAAGCCGTATCAAGCTTCCATCGCTCTTCCTCCTTGTGGATACGACCCGTATAGCCACTTCGCTACTATGGAAGAATCGCAAAAGCAGTAACATCGACCCATACTCTTTTTACTTATTCTTATGCTTGCTTTTTGCCGATCAAATTTTGGCACCGTTGCCGGGGAGGGAACGGCTTTATTGTTCAATACTAAAGATTTTTCTTGTTCTTGTGTGTAGGAGAAGTACCATGGAGATTACTATCACTGGATGCAAAAGTGGTGGCTAAAGACGTTGCACGAGGATTCATTTGCCCTCAGAAAATTCGTGTAAAAGCGAGTTTCTCCGATTGAAGTACTAACAAACTCGTTTGTTGGGTTGCCGAAAGCCGCTAAAATTGCTTTCTAAATTTTTAGTTCCCTTGAATGCTTCACCTTATACATGTGTAATAAACTCAACAGAAATCCACTTGTTGCTTAATTGAAATTTGGATTAGACTCTTGCATTTAGGGCACGTGTCTATTTTAATTCATTTAAATTTCTATTGAAGAGTCATGGAGAAAAGATACGTGTGCATTTATATAGAATAGGACCAACATTTTGGAGTGATTTATCGCTTTGAGTGTTACTTTGTTATGAATAAACTGTACACTTGCACAGTTGACATTAAGGGCAAAATCTCACATAAACAAGATAAGGTGGGGATTTCATCACCCTTCCTTAGCCTAAAAATCATCTCCAAATGCACTCACACTAGCCCAAACCTTAACTAAAAGCTGATAGATGTTGGCCCTAGGGACATCTCGGACTCACTAAGAGATTAACCGAGGTTGAAAATTGTAAAAACTATACTCCTGCAAAATCGGTGTCTAAGGAACGTGGATTGAGAGTCAAAGCCTTGAAAGCTCCGTGGTTTGGCGTAATTAAGGCCCGTGGCTCACGCCCGGATACCTCCCCCCGAGCTTTGCCCTTTCATGGTCGATTAGCTTGTAGTCAAGTTCTTGCAACAACCTCCCTCGGAGAATCGACTAGTTAGGAGTCGTCTAGGTCCAGGTACCTTAGACTAAGGCTTTGTGGTTGCTTTGTGGTTGTTTTTCTTTCTTTTGGTTGCTTATTTTATTCTTTTCGTTTGTTTGTTGTTTTTACATTATTTGTGGTGTGCTGCATACAAGAGTGGGTGAGAGATCCTGTATCTTTCAGATTAACTAGAAATACTTCTCTACCCTTGCATCCAGAACAGGTGATGGCTTCACTTCAGGAGAGGTTTTACCCGATCAGAACCTCATTACCATCTTGTATAAAACTGCCTGAGGCAAATGGAAATAATTTGAATAAAAGCCTCAATTCATCAACACTCTTCCAAAGTTTCATGGTTTAGAATCAGAGGATGCATACTTCTTTGTTACGGAATTTGAAGAAGTGTGCCTCATGATGCGTATACCCCAGCTAGGAGACGATGCCGTTAGGTTACGTTTCATTCCCTTTTCCCTAAAGGACCTAGCGAAGAAATGGTTGTATAGTTTGGCAGTAGATTCTGTCACGACGTGGGATGATTTCGTCAAGGCCTTCTTGAAGAAATTCTACCCAATCCACAAAACTGTCCTCATTAGAAAGAATATCATGCAGTTCAGATAAGAACCAAGCGAACCATTTTGGAGATACTTTGAGCGATTCAAAGATCTCCTAGGTTAGTGCCCTCATCATGTTGTGGAGAAATGGCGTCAGTGCTAGATTCTCTACGATGGCTTAGATTATCAAATGAAAACCCTCTTAGAAATCATGTGTCAGGGAGGGTTCTTGTAAAAAGATGAGAACCAGGGTTGGGATTTATTTGAGGATTTAGCTGAAAAAACTCTACAATGGGAGCCAGCCTCGGAAAAACTAAGGAATTCACAAGCGATAGCTTCAAGAGGAGGGCTCCTATCTCTAGAATCATCCATAAGTGCAGAAGCTAAGATTACAATCCTAATGAGGAGGATAGAGGCTCTAGAGACAAAAGAGCCAGCCAATATCAGCCAAATCAACCCACCACTAATTCACAATCCGGGTTGTTCATACTGTCAGGCATCAAACCATGTCTTTGAGGAGTGCCCTATTTTTCATGCCCAGCAAGTGCCACCGGAATACCTGAACGCAGCTTACTCACTGCCGCCGCATAATCCCTACTCGGAAACATACAATCCAGGTTGGAGGAATCACCTAAATTTCTCCTGGGCTCAGAACAATCCTCCTAGGCCTAATTTCTCCAACAATTTTCACCATCTCAGTCCTCCACCAAATTTCCCTAATCAAGCTCCATCTTCCTCCTCCCAAAGTTCACCAATGGAAAAGAAATTCAGTAAGTTGGAGGAGAGCATGAAAGCTTTTGAAGTCCCAAACCGCTTTTATCCAAAACCAGGGACAAACGCTAAACAACCATTCACAGGCTATATCGAGATTGGAAATACAGATGAGCCAATTAGCTAGCTCCCTAAGTGAAAGACCAAAGGGTACTTTACCTAGTCTGCCGCTAGTTAACCCAAAAAACTCCAATCAAGCAAATGAAATTCAGGATCCTTCGATCAACCAGTGCAATGCTGTTCACACACTTCGATCTGGAAAGAAGGTGGACAATCGATCTACCAACAGAAAAATCCTATTCATCCTGATCCTACTCCAATCTCCACCTCTGCTAGTTCCTCCTAAACTGCTCCTCAAACATCTGACGAGGACAAAGCTACTGAACAAGTTCATAAGCCTGTAGCACCCTTTCCTAATAGACTTAGGAACAACAATAAGAATATATACATGGAGAAGATGATTGAGATGTTCAACCAGGTCAAACCGAATGTGCCTCTTCTTGATGCTATCCAACAAGTCCCATCTTATGCTAAATTTCTTAAAGATACCTGTGAAAAACACCTAGAGGGGGGTGAATAGGTGTAATTGCTAATCTAACAATCTTTTTAAAACTAAGATGGATGAATGATGCAACGATCTCTCAAAACAAGACTAAGAGCCGAATACCCTGTGGAGGGTTCGAACTCCTTCCTCCTGATTCCCCTTTAATGGGTTAGAGGTGCGCAATGCAACCTTGTTGTATGTGAATTGATCGAACAAAAAATGAATAATATGTAATGATGAAATGCACACAAATAACATAAGTAAAGAAGATAAGATCTCAAGCAAGTAATTGAAAGCAATAGAGTGCAAGAGAAATAGAAAGCAATAGAGAGCAAGAACACAAAGCAATCACAAACACAAGATATTTGTTTCGAGGTTCGACCCACCGCTCTACTCCCCGCCTTCACCGCCGTGAAGGGTTTCCACTATCCACCGAGGACTTTACAAGGTCTACCAAAGACCGGAGCACCGAGCTCCACCACTTACAAGAACCTCTACCGAAGAGGTGTCTCCACAAGATCAACAAAGAGTAACAAGTAGCCAAGTGATCTCTAAAAGGATCACAAACTCTTTACAAACACTTCTCTCTTTACAACTTCCTTATAGATTGAGTAGGAAATTTTGGCTCTAAGAAGTGTAGTGAGAAAACTCAGTTGTAGAATGATTTTTGCTAGAAAACACAACTGAAAACTAGCTCAAGAAAGAATGAAAAAATGGACAGCTTAAAAACTTTTCTTCTCTTTTAAAAACTTTGAAAACTTAAGGATTTTTCTTGGTCTTTTGCAAGAGACTATTCTCCTCTATTTATAGGGAAAGAAAGGGTTAAAATCAATTTATTTTAAGCTTATTTGATCTGAAAAAGATCTCCAAAAACTCAGAAAAAGTCTGCCAAAAACAGATTAAGAAAACAGAATTCAGATTGCACCAAAGAGGAAAGAGCCGTTGGCACTTTGCAGGCCTGACGGTCGACCGGTCCGGTCGACCGTCCGCCCTGCTGGCAGTAGCCGTTGGGCTCGGGTCGACCGCTCGGGTCGACCGTCCTCCAAAATGAAACACAGTTTTCTGAAGGCGGTCGACCGGGCGGTCGACCCAGAAAACCCAAGAGCAAAACTGCTTTCAGTCGGTCGACCCGGCGGTCGGCCGACAGACATGCACAAGCGTGCACGTCCTGACACAAGCGCCGGTCGACCGGTCCGGTCGGCCGGTCTTGCCTGAAACAGAAAAATAGCAAGAACCTGAACTTGGAATTTTTTGTAAAAATATTTTGAAGTAAAGATAACTAAGTATCATGCTAGAAAGAGTAAACATACATGATTTAAACATGATATATATCTTTGTAAAAATTAGAGTCATGTATATTTGTCAAGGCATGAAACTTAGAAACAAAAGCTTAATCATGAAAACTTGTATACAAAAGTGTGTGTGTGTATCCTAGAGCCAATTTTCAAAACTCAAACTTTAACAAACTATTTCTTACATTGGTTCTAAAGGACTACAAGTTCTTCAAGTGGGCTTCTCCATATGATCTTGCAAGCTTGATACTTGAACCCGAATTGAGGTGACTTGAGTCAAACGCACCTTCCTTTAGGGAAGAAAACGTCTAGTTTTATTAGAACCCTGAAACACACTAAAACAACAAACATGATTAGTACAAATAACTATATATGTTTTGTAATCATCAAAACACACTAAAAACGAGTGATTGTAACCTTGGCCAACAATCTCCCCCTTTTTGATGATGACAAAACATATAAGTTATTTAAACAAAAAGGGAAGAAGAGCTTGGAAAGCTCCCCCTCAAATAATGCTATGTATAAAGAATGACTATGAGAAGCAAAAATACATAAAGCATAAAACACACATAGTTTTGTCAAAAACTCAAATAAACAATAAGCAACAAACTTATTCTTTTAAACAATAAACAACAAACTTATTCTTTTTCTCCCCCTTTTGTCATACATCAAAAAGGGTTAAACAAAACAAACAAAACAACAAAAAAAATTATTTTTAAGAATCCATAATGCAAACATTCAACTCACCACAAATAAAAGAGAATCTAGCATAATCTAATGGTTTAGTAAAAATATCGGCAAGTTGAAAATCGGTAGAAACATAATCAATATCAATATCACCTTTCTCATAATGATCTCTAAGAAAGTGATACCAAATGTCAATGTGTTTGGTTTTACTATGTTGATTTGCATTCTTTGTCATATGAATTGTACTAGTATTATCATAAAATATTTTAACATGATCAAAATGCAAATCATAATCAAGGAGAGTATGTTTCATCCAAAGAACTTGTGCACAACAAGCTCCGGCTGCGACATACTCCGCCTCGGCGGTTGAAAGGGCTACCGAATTTTGTTTTTTTGGAAGACCAAGATACAAGACAATTACCTAGGAATTGACATGTTCCACTGGTGCTCTTCCTATCTACCCTACAACCCGCATAGTCGGCATCCAAAAACTCTTCATTTCAAATAGTCCGATTTTCGGATACCACAAACTCATTTCAATTGTGCCCTTAAGGTATTTAATAATGCTTTTACCGCTACTAAATGAGACTCCTTAGGACATGATTGAAAACGAGCACAAAGACATACACAAAACATAATATCCGGCCTACTAGCCGTCAAAAACAATAAACTACGAATCATGCTACGATAAAGTTTAATGTCTACACTTTTACCTTGTTCATCCTTATCAAGCTTTGTAGTGGTTGCCATGGGAGTTTTGCTCACTTTAGCTCCTTCAAGCCCGAACCTTTTGATTAGTTCCTTTGTGTACTTGGCTTGATTGATGAAGATCCCATCCTTCCTTTGCTTGATTTGGAGTCCAAGGAAATAGTTGAGTTCCCCCATCAGAGACATTTCAAATTCATCCTTCATGCTTGATTCAAAAGCTTGGCAAAGAGATTCATTAGTAGAACCAAAAATAATATCATCTACATAAATTTGCACAATAAGAATATCTTTTTCTACATGTTTTGTAAACAAAATTGTGTCAATTTTGCCTTTCTTAAAATCATTTGAATTTAAAAATGAGGAAAGTCTTTCATACCAAGCCCTAGGGGCTTGTTTTAAACCATAAAGAGCTTTATCTAATTTAAACACACAATCCGGATGTGTAGGATCAACAAACCCGGGGGATTGTTCAACATATACCTCCTCTTCAATAAAATCATTTAGAAAAGCACTTTTAACATCCATTTGAAATAATTTAAAATCTTTATATGAGGCAAATGCTAGTGTCATTCGTATGGCTTCAAGCCGTGCTACGGGTGCAAAGGTTTCTTCAAAATCGATTCCTTCGATTTGAGTGTAACCTTGGGCAACTAACCTAGCTTTATTCCTAACAACGTTACCCGATTCATCCAACTTGTTCTTAAAGATCCACTTAGTACCAATTGTTGGTCTATCGTGGGGTCTAGGAACAAGGTGCCAAACTTGGTTGCGCTCAAATTGATTGAGTTCCTCTTGCATGGCTAGCAACCAATATGAATCGGCCTCGGCTTCGAGGATGTTCTTAGGTTCAACATGAGAAATAAATGCATAATGTCCACAAAAATCATGAAGTTTAGAGCGAGTGGTTACCCCTTTAGATACTTCACCTATGACGAGGTCCTTGGGATGATGAGGATTGTATCTCCAATCCTTTGGAAGTTGTTAAGTAGGCTCCACTTCAATTGATTGAATTTCATTTCCTTGAGCCTCTTCTACTTTAGCTTCACTTCCTTCATCATCCTTTGGCTTGTCTCCCATAGTAGGTGTATCCTCCAAGGTCACTTTCTCCAAGCCTTCATCTAATGCATCTATTTCTACAACATTCTTAACAAACAAATTAGATTTTTAAACTTAACATGTATAGATTCCTCAATAGTCAAAGATGATCTATTGAAGATTCTATAAGCCTTACTAGTATTAGAATAACCCACAAAAATAGCCTCATAAGATCTAGCATCAAATTTTCCTAAGTTATCTTTTGTATTTAAAACAAAACATTTGCATCCAAAAACTTTGAAATATGAAACACTTGGTTTTCTAGAAAAGTACATTTCAAAAGAAGTTTTTGAAGTATTTTTACACAAGAAAACATGATTTGATATATAGCATGATGTATTAACGGCCTCGGCCCACAAATAGTGTGGTAGACCATATTCACTAAGCATTGTCCTATCCATCTCTTGTAATGTTCTATTTTTTCGTTCAACTACTCCATTTTGTTGTGGAGTTCTAGGACAAGATAGTTCATGCTTAATTCCTTATTCTTCACAAAAAGTGATAAAGGGTAAGTTAATGAACTCACCTCCTCTATCGCTTCTTATTCTTAAAATTGAAGTATCTTTTTCTTTTCAACTCTTTTTTTAATGGCTTGAAAATGTGAAAAGGCTTGATTTTTATGTTCCAAAAGAAAACCCAAGTAAAACGTGAAAAATCATCAACCAAAACAAATGCAAAACGATTCCCACTTAGACTTTTGGTTTGAGTAGGACCAAATAAATCTATATGGATCAACTCCAAGGGACGTGATGTCAAGATATCCTTGATTGACTTGAAAGAGGACTTGGTTTGTTTCCCAAATTGACATGCGTCACAAACCCGGTCCTTTTCAAAATTCAAGCAGGGAATACCTTTCACAATTTCCTTTGTGTTTAACCTAGATATATGATCAAAAGAAATGTGACCTAATCTTCTATGCCACAACCAAGAGTCATCATCGAGGGCTTTAAGCAAGTAATATTACAAGACATATTAGACATATCAATCATATAAACATTTTTTCACGAAAACCAGAAAATACACAAGTATTAGATATTCTATCAATAACTTTACAAACTACATTATCAAAAACTACATCAAAACCTTTGTCACAAAGTTGACTAACACTCAAGAGATTATGCTTGAGGCCATCAACTAAAACTACATTTTTTATTAAAGGAGATGTACCAAGTTTGACATTACCGATACCGATGATTTTACCCTTGGCGTCATCTCCGAAGGTGACGGTGCCACCTTCATGGTATCTTGATAGGGTTGCAAAGTTGTTGATGTCCCAAGTCATGTGCCTTGAGCAACCACTATCAAGATACCACAACCCTCTACGTCGTTGGGCCTTGGATGGTACCTACATCATTTAACAAATTCATTGATTTTGGTACCCAAATTTTCTTGGGTCCTTGAAAGTTAGTGTTTCAAACCCAAACATTATGACGAGATGCATTTAGTCTATCATAGCAAAATTGGCTAAGTGTCCTTTACGCCCACAATGTGAACATGAAAACACTTTACCATACATGAATGCATGATGAGTGTGTGAAGTGTGAGCATGTTTTGGGGGTTTGCCACGATGTAAAGGTTGTGTGGTATGAACATGAGCATGAGCATGGTGAATGCATGATGAGTGTGTGAAGTGTGAGCATGTTTTGGGGGTTGCCACGATGTAAAGGTTGGTGGTATGAACACGAGCATGAGCATGGAAAGCATTTTTATTAGGGGCTTGTTTCTTAGGAAACATGGCCTCAATTTTCTTTTTATCAAACTCACAATTTTTCAAATAATTCCTAATGAGTCTATTCTTTCTTTAAGCATGGTAATCTCATTAGAATCAACTAGTGGGGACTTGCCTTTACAAGAAATCTTGTACTTATCAAAATCATTTTGAGTAGTAACTAAAGTAGAGAGCAAGTCATCTTTTTCTTTAGAAAGAGTAAATACTTGATGATTAAGAGACTCATTTTCCTTTTTCATTTTTAAATACTTTTTCTTTAGGAAATCATAATTATGTGATAATTCTACAAAAGCTTCTCCTAGTTCATCCATGGAAAGTTCATCATTAAGAGAAGTGGAAGAGGTTACCTTGCTTGTGCTTTCATTGGCCATGAAGCACATGTTGGCGGTGTCGATTTCGTCCTCGGATTCGCTCTCGGAATCCCGTGTAGCTTTCATTCTTTCTTCTTGAAAGGCTTCTTGGAGGTGGAAGGCTTTGCTTTGTCCGGTCACTCCGCAACAATGTGACCCGGTCTTTTGCAATTAAAGCAAACTATTTTCCTCTCTTCTTGCCATCTTTTTCTTCCTTGGAATTTAGCCTTGTTGTACATCCTCCGAACATTCTTTACAAGAAGTGAGAGCTCTTCGTCATCTTCTTCTTCATTCTCTTCGTCGGAGTGTGAGGATTGACACTTGAAGGCTATTGTCTTCTTCTTGGAAGGAGCCATATCCTCCCTAGCTTTTCTCTCCATCTCATGGGTTTTGAGGTTCCCAATGAGACTTATAAGCTCCATCTCCTCCTTGTCATTAAGTTCCTTCAAGGTAGTTGCCATTACTTTCCATGAAGGAGGAAGAGCCCGGATGATCTTTCTAACTCTTTGGTCATTATCAATGGCATCACCTAGAGAAGAAAGTCCATTAGTGATCTTTGTAAATTTTGTAACCATATCATCTATGGTTTCATTTTCTTGCATGCAAAAGTTTTCATATTGAGACCGAAGAAGGTCTATCTTAGCCCTCTTCACTTGTGAGGTCCCCTCATGTGTAACTAGCAAGTGTGTCCAAATCTCAAATGCGGATTTGCAATGGATGACTCTAACAATGTCATCATCATTGAGGGCTTGAAGTAGTGCATAGTGAGCCCTAGCATTGGCATCAAACTCCTTAGTCCCAATTTCGGACCAAGTGGATTCATCACCGGGGGGTACACTAAAGGGTTTGGTCAAGGCCTTTATAACTCGACTTCCTAGAGATTGCAAGAAAACAGTCATCTTAACCTTCCATATGGGAAAGTTAAGTCCATCAAATTTTGGAGGGCTCTTAATTCCATCGGCTATTTTTACTAAGTGATAGTGAAAAATGAATGAGGTGATTAGCAAATATAGGATCTCTCTAAGGTTGTTAAGCCAAGAGCCTAGAGACCAAGCTCTGATACAAATTGAAAAACACCTAGAGGGGGGGTGAATAGGTGTAATTGCTAATCTAACAATCTTTTTAAAACTAAGATGGATGATTGATGCAACGATCTCTCAAAACAAGACTAAGAGCCGAATACCTTGTGGAGGGTTCTGAACTCCTTCCTCCTGATTCCCCTTTAATGGGTTAGAGGTGCGCAATGCAACCTTGTTGTATGTGAATTGATCGAACAAAAAATGAATAATATGCAATGATGAAATGCACACAATATAACACAAGTAAAGAAGATAAGATCTCAAGCAAGTAATTGAAAGCAATAGAGTGCAAGAGAAATAGAAAGCAATAGAGAGCAAGAACACAAAGCAATCGCAAACACAAGATATTTGTTTCGAGGTTCGAGCCACCGCTCTACTCCCCGCCTTCACCGCTGTGAAGGGTTTCCACTATCCACCGAGGACTTTATAAGGTCTACCAAAAACCGGAGCACCGAGCTCCACCACTTACAAGAACCTCTACCGAAGAGGTGTCTCCACAAGATCAACAAAGAGTAACAAGTAGCCAAGTGATCTCTAAAAGGATCACAAACTCTTTACAAACACTTCTCTCTTTACAACTTCCTTATAGATTGAGTAGGGAATTTTGGCTCTAAGAAGTGTAGTGAGAAAACTCAGTTGTAGAATGATTTTTGCTTGAAAACACAACTGAAAACTAGCTCAAGAAAGAATGAAAAAATGGAGAGCTTAAAAACTTTTCTTCTCTTTTAAAAACATTGAAAACTTAAGGATTTTTCTTGGTCTTTTGCAAGAGACTATTCTCCTCTATTTATAGGGAGAAGAAAGGGTTAAAATCAATTTATTTTAAGCTTATTTGATCTGAAAAAGATCTCCAAAAACTCAGAAAAAGTCTGCCAAAAACAGATTAAGAAAACAGAATTCAGATTGCACCAAAGAGGAAAGAGCCGTTGGCACTTTGCAGGCCTGACGGTCGACCGGTCCGGTCGGCCGTCCGCCCTGCTGGCAGAAGCCGTTGGGCTCGGGTCGACCGCTCCGGTCGACCGTCCTCCAAAATGAAACACAGTTTTCTGAAGGCGGTCGACCAGGCGGTCGACCCAGAAAACCCGAGAGCAAAACTGCTTTCAGTCGGTCGACCCGGCGGTCGGCCGACAGACACGCACAAGCATGCACGTCCTAACACAAGCGCCGGTCGACCGGTCCGGTCGGCCGGTCTTGCCTGAAACAGAAAAACAGCAAGAACCTGAACTTGGAATTTTTTGTAAAAATATTTTGAAGTAAAGATAACTAAGTATCATGCTAGAAAGAGTAAACATACATGATTTAAACATGATTATATCTTTGTAAAAATTAGAGTCATGTATATTTGTTAAGGCATGAAACTTAGAAACAAAAGCTTAATCATGAAATCTTGTATACAAAAGTGTGTGTGTGTATCCTAGAGCCAATTTTCCAAAACTCAAACTTTAACAAACTATTTCTTACATTGGTTCTAAAGGACTACAAGTGCTTCAAGTGGGCTTCTCCATATGATCTTGCAAGCTTGATACTTGAGCCCGAATTAAGGTGACTTGAGTCAAACGCACCTTCCTTTAGGGAAGAAAACGTCTAGTTTTATTAGAACCCTGAAACACACTAAAACAACAAACATGATTAGTACAAATAACTATATATGTTTTGTAATCATCAAAACACACTAAAAATGGGTGATTGTAACCTTGGGCCAACAACGTGTACGAAGAAGAGAAAGGCAAATGTGCCAAAGAAAGTGTTCTTGGCAACCAATATAAGTGAAATTCTGTCTGGTCCCATTTCGGTGAAATACAAGGATCCCGGATGTCCCACAATTTCCTGCACCATAGGACAGACCGAAATTAATAGAGCACTCCTTAACCTAGGAGCAAGTATCAACTTGCAACCTCTCTCAGTATACCAACAACTTGTGTTGGGCAAGCTAAGCCCAACTCGAGTCACCATTCAGCTAGCTGACCGATCTGTGAAAATCTCAAGGGAAAATCATAGATGTCCTTATCCGGGTCAGAGATTTCATCTACCCTATTGACTTCATTGTGCTTGAGACCCAACTTGTGTCAAATCCGAGGTCTCAAACTCCGGTCATCTTAGGGCGCCTATTCCTTACTACAGCCAATGCCATAATCAACTGTAGGAATGGGTCCATGCGATTGACTTTTGGAGAAATGACGAAGGAAGCCAATGTCTTCAATCTTGGAAGACAACTAAGGGATATCAATGATCAGACATTTGAGGTCAATTCCATTGAAAATCTGACTAGTGAGCATGAGGAAAGCATGGAGATAGAGACAGAGGTAGAGGTTAATCTGGAGTCTGAGGATATTAATCTTGACCAGATCATAGATTCGGTAGTGGATTGGGCGTCCATCCCAAGTGTACCTCATAACGGGAAAGAAAGTCTGGATATTGCCTCCAATGAAGCAACACCTTCCCTAGAGCTAAAAACCTTACCTAAACACCTCAAGTATGCCTACCTGGGCAGAAGAGAAACCTTGTCAGTCATCATAGCATCCCACGTGGCTGAGCAACTGAAAGTACACCTAGAGGGAGGGTGAATAGGTGTAAGGCTAATCTATGACAAATAATGTGGAATTTAAAAACTAATGCAACACACTTAGTGTAACCAAAGAGTGTAGCCGAATCCCAGTGAAGGGCTCTGGACTATCTCCTCTAAATTCCTCTAAATAAGAGTTGAGGTGCTATGTAAAACCCGCTTGGTTTAACATAAGTGAGGCACACACACAATCAATACCAAGCATATAAATATGAATGAACAATATGAATCAATGCAAGGCACAATATATAAGAGAGAGTTAAAGAAAGTAGATCAAACGCAAATACAAAGATATGTTTTGAGGTTCGATACGTCCCCGTCTTCACACAGAAGGATTTTCACTAACTCGTTCACACAGGACTTCCCACAGAGGGAACCTCCACTGAGGATTCGGGGCAAATATAATTTGGGAGTACACAACTCCTCTCTCAAATACAACCTCTCACTAGAGGCAAGGCAGAACTCAAAAACACCTCTACACTTAGAGGGTTGGGCACTTAGCCAAATAACAATCTACCTCTCACTGGAGGGATTAGGCTCAAAGCCACACAAATACAATCACCTCACACTTGAGGGATTCTAACACAACCTCCACTATCACCTCTCACTAGAGGGACACCAACACAATCACCTCTCACTAGAGGGATATCACAAATATGGACGGTTTACAACTTGGTGGTCTTTCTCAACCACAAAACCAGTTTTCCCACAAAAATAATATCCTATAGATAGGATAGACAGATAGCTCAAGTGTGAGAAAACAAAGAGTTTGGAAATCAGAAAATCAAAGAAAATACTTGGGAAAACTTCTAGGATATAATAGAATTGAAGATCAAAAACTAATCCCAAAGACTTTTCCTTTTCTTGATTTTTTTTCAACCCTTTAAACAAATAAAGATAAAATCTTTTGGCTTAAAAACTCTTTTGAAAACTTGTATATAAATACTAGAAAGAATAAGAATTTTGCTCTTAGAAATCTTGTTAAAAACCAACTCAAATGAGGGGTTTTTATAGCCCCATAAAAAATCTGCCCGTTGGCAGCTGGAAAGGGCAGAATTGCCCTTCCAGTCGACCGCCCGGTCGACCGGCCCAACGGTCGTATTTCTGACTGTTGTGTCTCCGGTCGACCGAGACTGGATACAGAGAGCAGAGCTCTCTGCCGGTCGACCGACCCGGCTGACCGGGGCCATTTCTAGATAGCAGAGCTCTCTGGACGGTTGACCAACCCGGTCGACCAGCCCACCAGCTCAAGCTGGCGTGCACGCTTGTGCACGTCAGTCGACCGCACCGATCGACTGACTACTGCTATGATCAACCGTTTCGGTCGACCGGCAAACAACCAGTCTAGCCATTATAGGACTTAAAAACTTAGGTTTTTATCTTTAATTAAATCCCATAAAATCACATAAATTCCACAAAAATCAGTTTTTATTATATCTTTGAAATACAAATATGTGTGATAAAAATTCAACACATATTTCAAACTATCTAAACCATTTTTGTGAGATTGAAAATTTGCCTTAAACCAAAAACTGTATTTTCCAAAAATAGGATTTTTGAAATGGAAAACCGATTTTTTTTCAAAACACATGTAAATATAAAAACATGATATTTAAACAACTTTGAAGCATGTAGTATATGGATAGAATCCAATATACATGAAATACAGTATATCTATGTTTTGACCTAAAAACCAAAATCGGTTAAACCGAAAATTAAAACATGAAACTTTAAACTTAAAACATGTATGGGTTGTGAACTTGAGCATATCCCACTATCTAATCTTTACACAAGATCTAAATAATCTTAAACTAAACACAAACCGAAGTCTTCTTGTCTACAAGCCGACTCTATCCAAACGCGATTCACCGAGCTTGACTCCAACCAAGTGCTAGATGTGAACTTGACGCTCGAACTCTTGAATCACCATGTGAAAGCTCCAAAACACCTTTGTTGAAGCTAATCACCTACTAATATCTTGATCAAATATTTGAAACTAAATATTATAAGATTATTAGTAAACTATAACTACATGAGTTAATCATCATCAAAACTAGAGTAAAGGGCCTCTGGGCCAACAGCAACAAGATGACAGCTTGATGTCTATTCTGAAGAGACATAGGGAAGCCATTGGATGGACGATGAAGGATATTAAAGGGATAAGTCCAGCCATAGTGCAACTAGAATCCATTTAACCGATGAAGCAACCACCAGGAGGGACCCACAACGCAGGCATAACTCTCTCATGCAAGAGACAGTTAAAGCGAAAACTTTGAAACTATTAGATAATGGGATCATTTATCCCATTTCAGATAGTCAATGGGTTAGCCCTATTCATGCGGTCCCGCAGAAAGCTAGCTTTACAGTGGTTGAAAATGAGCAAAAAGAGTTAGTACAGACAAGACTGCCTACCAAGGTTCGTGTCTGTATCGACTATAGAAAGTTGAATGCAGCCACCCGTAAAGACCACTTCCCGCTACCCTTCATCGACCAAATGCTTGAACGCTGGCTGGACACGCGTACTATTACTTCCTAGATGGGTACTCGGGATACAATAAAATCCCCATTGCTGCAGAAGACTCGGAAAAGACCACGTTCACCTGTACGTTTGGAACCTTCGCTTACCGACTCATGCCCTTTGGATTGTACAATGCTCCCGTAACATTCCAACGGTGCATGCTTCATCTATTCTCTGACACGTAGAACGTTTTCTTGAGATTTTCATGGATGACTTCTCCATCTACGGAGATTCATTTGATCAGTGTCTTCATCACCTAGAGTTAGTTCTGTAGAGATGCAAGGAAAAGAATCTAACTCTAAACTGGGAGAAATGTCACTTCATGGTGAGACAGGGGATTGTCTTAGGCCATGAGATTTTTAGGAGAAGCATTGAAGTGGACAAGGCTAAACTAGAAGTGATTGCTAGGCTTCCACCACCCAAAAGCATTAAGGATATTAGATCCTTTCTTAGGCATGCTGGGTTCTACCGACGGTTCATTAAGGATTTTAGCAAGATCGCTGGGCTCTTAACTAACCTTCTCGCAAAGGATGTGCACTTTGATTTTAACGATGAATGTTTCAAGTCATGGGGGAAGCTCAAGCAAGAACTTATTTCTGCGCATATTATTTCTGCTCCTAATTGGGCCCAGCCATTTGAAATCATGTGCGATGTCTCTGATTTTGCTATTGGCGTTGTTCTAGGACAGCACATCGACAATAGGCAACACGTGATTTATTACTCGAGTAGGACCTTGAATGACGCCCAACAGAATTATGCAACGACTCAGAAGGAATTCCTGACCGTTGTCTTTGCGTAAGAGAAGTTCCGACCCTACTTGTTAGGCTTGAGGACGGTGATTTTTACGAATCACTCAGCTCCGAAATACCTCATGACCAAAAAGGAAGCAAAAGCCTGATTGATTCGGTGGATCCTTTTGCTTCAAGAATTTGACCTAGAAATTCGGGTTAAACAAAGTATAGAAATTGTGGTTGCAGATCATTTGTCATGAATTCCGAACGCACCGATCATACAAGATCCAATCAGTGAGGATTTCCCAGACCAGCACAGCCTGGCCATTCTTAAGGAACCCTGGTATGCGAACATTGTTAGTTACGTGGCCACTAGACAATTACCCGCTGACTGGACAAAGCAAGACCAGTGTCGTTTCTTTGCCCAAGTACGGTACTTCACCTAGGAAGAGCTGTATCTTTTAAGTATTGTCCCGACCAGATTATTCGACGATGCATACCAGAGGAGGAACAGAGGAGTGTGCTCAGCTTTTGCCATGACCTTGCATGCGGAGGGCACTTCGGTCCCGCAAGACTGCAGAAAAAGTTCTACAAAGTGGGTTTTACTGGCCCACTTTGTTCAAAGACTCATACCATTTTTGCAAGTCATGCGCAAATTGTTAGAAGATTGGGAAAATTTCAAGAAAAGACATGATGCCCCTAAACCCGATCTTGAAAGTTAAAATTTTTGATGTTTGGGGTATCGATTTCATGGGATCATTCCCTAATTCCTTCGGCAAATAGTTCATTTTGGTTGCTGTCGATTACGTTTCTAAATGGGTAGAAGCTGTGCTAACAAAAACCAATGACAATAAAGTGGTTGTCCAATTTCTCAAAGATAACATCTTCTCTCGATTTGGCACCCCTAGAGCGATAGTTAGTAATAATGGATCACATTTCTGCAACAAAGTTTTTGAAGCTCTAATGTGAAAATATTCCATCACTCACAAGTTATCTACTCCGTATCATCCCCAGACAAATGGGCAGGTCGAAGTCACTAATCGACAACTCAAGCTCATTTTAGAAAAGACTGTCAGACAGAACTGAAAGGATTGGTCGGTCAAACTCAACGATGCATTGTGACCTTACCGTACTGCTTTTAAGACAGTTCTGAGGATGTCTCCATATAGAATCGTATTTGAAAAAGCCTGTCATCTACCAGTCGAGTTAGAACACCGTGCCCTATTGGCCATTAAGCAACTCAATTTTGATCTGAGTAAGGCCGGTGAGCTAAGGAGACTGCAGATCTCAGAATTAGAGGAGAAACGGAATGAAGCCCATGAGAATGCCCAAATCACCAAAAGCAGGACTAAACTTTTCCATGACCAGATCATAACCCAAAAAAATTTACCCCGGGAGACAAGGTTCTGCTGTACAACTCGAGGCTTCATATTTTCACAGGAAAGCTGAAGACTCGTTGGTCTGGACCGTTCATTGTGTGCACCATTTTCCCACACGATGCTGTGCTTATTGTAAACCCTAAGAACAACACGGAATTCAAAGTGAATAGGCAAAGACTGAAGCCCTTCTTAACCACTAAGCCTATGACTCCGGATGATAGTGTGCTGACTCTTTTTGCCCCGTCATACACCTAACCATAGCAACTAATAAAAAAAAATTCTTATTGTTTATATACTTACTCCTTCTATATTTTTTGAAATTTCTTTAGCCTATTCACCCTTGGCCGGCCCAAGTCCACGAAGAAGGTTACATCATTTCTTCACCCTATTTATTGTCTTTGCATTTACATCAACATTCATTGAGGATAATGCATTAGATAGGTGTGGGGGGTGCTAATACTTTTTCTTTCTTTCTACCCAAAAAAAAATCTCTAGATTGAAAAGAAATTTCATACTCTTTATAAAAATACGAAAAGGTTGTAAGAATTAAGGGAAACTTATTAATGAATCTTTACTTTTACCTAAATAAACAAGAAAGATTAGTTTGACTAAGACTTAGGATGGATAAGGAAAATAACTCATACCTTTTATTTAGCCTTAGTAGAATAAGTATAAACCACACACACATGCTTGGAATTTATAAACACAAAAAAAACGCTGGATAATTGTGCCTCAAGAAGTATGATTACTCAAGCAAGAAATAATAAATCAATATATAATATATAAGTAAATCTTGATTTCGTGGTCTACTCTACTTGCATATTTGACCTGAGGGTGTTTTTCCACGTGGTGCCCTAAAACCATATAGTTTAGGAGTCATCGGTTTGATATGTGTTACATGAGTAAAGTAGAAAGCCTAATGAAATCAAGAATAATAGATAAATATTAATAAACTTAAATGATATTCAAAGTTGAGTTGGAAAATCGCAAGCACATCATACTTACACATTATGCATATCTATTTAAAGCAAATAACAGAATGAATTAGAAGTATAAGATCCTTTCTAAATTTAAAGAAAAACCATAAATTCTTCTTTTATAAAGGCTAAAGTATAGGAGGACTTATGAGGGTTGAACCTAATTCTTATACCATTCGGTCATTTTTACTTAGATGATTGTAAGTTCTTTTTCTTGAAAGAGGTTTGCTAACAACTAAATATTTTTTTTCACTTACTGGATTTTGTGGGTGCAATCCACTGAAAACCCTCAGGAGACAACACTCCTCCTCTAGGAGAAACTTAGAGGTTTAAAGGCTTGTTGCAAATGCTCAGTGCAATCGCGTCACCTGCGAAAGTGGTGTAATAATTTTCTTTTTTGTTTTGCTCGGGACAAGCAAAAAGATAAGTGTGGGGGTGTGATTAGTCTCTAACTTTGCATAATTTTCATCACATTCTTATATTTAATTGATGTAAAATTCTGCTAGTAAAGCTTTGCTTGCTTGATCCTAGGTCCATGGTGTGCAAATGAAGAAGAAGACCCTAAACTACCATTTAATGGGTGATTAAAGGCCTACCAAGTAGCCATTAACTTTGTCAGCCCAGTGCATCAAATCCCGAATCCAAGAGATCCAGACGACAGAAGATTGATGGGACGGCACGCTGCCTGAAGCCATGCGCGCGCCGCCCTGGCAGGGCCGCGGAAACGCGGCCGTAGGGCGCGCGCGCCTGGGCTTTAGTCCAGGGGTCGTCCCCCTGGCCCCCTTTCCCCTGGTGCCTATAAATACCCCCCAGGGGTCTTCAGTTGATAGATATCTAGAGTTTAGAGTAGTATTGTTGCTTTGTTTGTAGGAGTTATAGTTGTTTTAGTTTCCTTCTTCTTCTACTTTTAGTTTTAGCCATTAGAGTGAAAGAGAGAGAGCGTGCACAAGTTGTATTTGAAGAGAGATAGCTAATACAAGTAACTACTTCTCTTTCTTCTTTCCATTTCCATGTGCTTTCCATTTGCTTTTAATTTCTTATTATAGTGTAACTCCCTCTCTTTACCTCTTCTCTTTTGTTGTTTCTTTTCTCAAGCATGTCTAACTAACTCTTTCATTGCATGGCTAACTAACTACTAACCCACTAGTCTCTAACAACTTTATTGGTAACCCAAATGAGTCAATAGTGTCAAACAAGCCTTGTGCAAACGAGAGCTATGACATCTTAAGACGAGGGTTCTAACTCTAACTTACCTACAAGTATTAACTATCTTATATTTCATGCTTAATGGGTTTTTGATGATCCATAGGTTTTGTACTTTATTATTGTAAGTTAGAGATTTTCCTTTTAACTTTGCTGATACCATTAGTGCACTTGTGTCTTCCCGTATTCTCGCCTTCAATTGGATCTTGATAAGGGAATGTCTAAGTTTTTCCCGTGTTAAGCTAAGTCATAGGAAGAACTTTCACTCGATTTTCACGTGAATAGTTCCTATGCATAAGGGGTATGCTTTCCTATGATCCATCGTGAGGCTATATCTTCAAGAAATTAGGGATTAGTGGGAGCACTTAGTAGAAATTAGTCATGCATTTTTACCATTAAGAAAATCCAACTTTACAAACCACCAAATAATTTTCAAACGATTCTTGAAACCAACTTGTTTTCATTTTCCAATTCTTTATTTAAAACAAAGAACTTTCTCTTTTCTTGAACAAAGAAGCCGCTTCAAGCTTTCATCGCTCTCCCTCCTTGTGGATACAACCCGTATAGCCACTTCGCTACTAGGGAAGAATCGCAAAAGTAGTAACATCGACCCACACTCTTTTTACTTATTCTTGTGCTTGCTTTTTGCCGATCATAGGTCCCTGAAATGTGTTGAATTGGTTTTAACCTATTCCTAATGAATACCCTATTGAAGGACACTGTTCTGAAGGATGAGATGAATTATGACAGTGATGGCACCACATGGGAGGATGAGATGAAAAAGATGAAATAGTGGGTTCGTCGTAGTCATGAAAGCCCAAGGTGTGGATGGTGGATTAGAATGAGAAAATGACCTATCATGATATAGTTGTAAAGATCTTAATTTGAATAGGCCATGAGAGGGAAGAATTTTAAAATGATGGAAGGGAGAGGGAAGGATGAAAATTATTTATTTATTTATTTTATTTTATTTATTTTATTATTGTTGCGCCGCAAATGACTCTACCATTCAAATCCAAACAATTTTTTTCTTACCTTAAACTTTATTTGAGGTGATCAATTTTTAACCACCTTTAAGAGAATAAATTCTCTCTAGTTAGACAACTCCTAACTGAGTTGGACAGATTGTTGGCAGACCGGTTAAAACCCTCAAACAAGTGATTCGGTCCCCCCGGCTAAGCATTTACTAATCTCAGCCATCTTTTCTTACACAAGGAAGTTCCTCGGTCCTTCTTCCAGGCCAGGCACCACCGCATTGGCTAAGTCACCCTTTCTAGATAAGAAAGTCCTCTCTCACTAGCTTGAAAGTAATCACTGGAGTGTTCCCACAATGGATCCACTTAGTGAGCTCAAAATCTTAGTGATCAAATTCTAATTGATTTTAAATTAGTTCAAGCTTGAAAAAAACTAATATGCGATTGTGATTTTTGAACTAAGGAATGGGTGATGAAATCCCGACTTCTGTGAGGAGGACAACTCTTAAGCTCTTACAGAATGCACTAATGCAACACAAGTCCAAATAAAAAGCACTTCCAAAACCCCACGACAGGATATTCGTGGGTAGAGTTAGAAAAGTTCTAACCTTTTTGATGACTCTAAAACAAACAATTTTTTTAATTAATTTAGCAATGCAATTTTTTTAACAAGCAAGCAAGCTCCATCCTATTATGCAATTCTTCACTTGTTCAAGTAATATCCCTGCAAAAGACAATTTTGAAATTAAAGCTTAGGGATGAAAAAGAAAAAAAATAAAAAATATATATATTTATTTAAATTATTTTAAAGATTTATATTTCTGAATTTTTTATTTAATTTTTCTAAATTTTAAAATTTTTTATATAAAACTATAAAATGATTAAATATTGATTTTGAAAAACAAAAATTTTCATAAGTCCCTGGCAGCGGTGCCAAAAATTGTTCGCAATTCGAAAGTCATGAAAAACTCCAACATTGTTTGAACTACATACAAATCATAAAAAACCTAAACTTACTAGAAAGTTTTTAGAAAAATTGTGTAGTAGCAAGTTAAGGGTCGAATCCACATAGACTCATTCAATTTTGGTTTAAAAATCTGAATTTAATCCTTAATCTAGTTGAGAAGTCCTTTAAAGAAAGGTGTGATGATTGTTTTGAGAACTCAAGTCTTTAATGCATTAAAAATTTGAAGAAAATAAAAATAAAAACAAGAGTAACCTTGTGTGAAGACTAAATAATTAAGGTGATGGAAAAATAAGAAAAACAAGAAGAGAGGAAGAAAGAGATGAAACTGGAATGGATGCAATTCCTAGTTCCTTGTTATCGCCTTAACGTCTCCCTCCTCTAAACGATATTGAAGACACAAAGAAATAACAAAAGAAAAGAAGCAATAACATGCATGAGATTATTGATGAATTCAAAAAATAAAACATGCAATTAAAAGAAGAGAATCGCATAAAAAAAACAAAGAGAAGAGTAGAGAAATCATATACTGAAAATGGTGCACGATGTTGTAGAAGAACTTTGAATTTCATTAATAAATCATCACTACAAAACTCTTGATTTTCTCCAATCTCGCATTACAATACACAAAACTCTCCTTTTCCAGTCTTTTTAGCTTTCTCATCAGAGATAAGATGCCTTTTTTCCTATACTCAACCTCTCTATTTATAGTAAAGGTAATGGATAGACTCATAGTAGAAGTTGTGCACCCATCAAGAGATATATCTTTGGAACTTAAATTTAAACTCTTGATATTAAGATAATATCCTTTCTCTTGACTTGGTGTGCAAGCTATTATCAATTTTTAAATTTGAATCCTCCCTTATCTCCAAACTTGATTTGATTTATCTAAAATTTTATGTGAAAATTTAATTCTGAATTAGTCTACAGTTAGTTAGCGTGTTGATTATTAAATATCACTAACCAAATGAAAGAATTGGAAACAGTGTTCAACATAAGAATTATATCTCTTTAAGTCCTCTTTCTATATTATCTTTAATCATTAGATTTGATTTTCTGTAGCGAAAGATATGATCAAAATACTAAAAGATATTCAGTCTGAATCCGAGTCTAAACTGATTTAGAACTCCGAATTTACTTAGATTTTTCTCCTTATCTCCAAATATGAGTGCTTCATCTCATCCATCGATCTTCTCTCTATCCTTTTATCTTCTTAGATTTTCAATTGTCTTCTAGAATTGGCGAGATATTCATTTATTTTCAGCAAAATCGATTGGGTTTTCAAAAATTCATTTTTCTTTGAATTTAGACTGGCATTATTTCATCTGATATATCCAGTCTTCAGATAAGATAGATTTTGAAAACTCTGAATTTGAATTGATCCCCTGATTTGCTTGATCTTTTGAATTGTTTGGATTTAATTGGATAAATCTGTCAATCTTTTAATTTTTTCGTTAATTACATTGCATACCACTAAACATGAAAATACATTAATAAGAAATTTTTATTTAAAATAAAAGAAGAAAATGTGACGTATGTGATACAAAATGTGCAATGTACGTGCACAATCAGTGTGCCATATTTAGAGTGGGCTCCGGATGCTAACAGAGCAATTTTGCAGAAGAATGACTACCAACCAAGCGGGCAAAGAACTCATCTTTTCATGTGACAGCCCTTCCCCCGGAGTTGAGATGCCATGTGCGTACCTGATGGCCTAGTTTGCCCTTCACTACCCCGTCTTGATTTAGTCGGGAGAAGAACCACCAGAAGGTGAATATCATGCCCATTACCTCCGCTTTGAGAACTCGCAGTGGATGGGAACATACCTGGCAGGGGTCCGAAGGCTGATCGAGCGTCAAGACTTATACAGTCTCTTTCGCTGCTTTCACCACATTCCAGATATAACATACGACGAAGAATTTTGCGACGTTGGAGATGAGCATACTATCTTGCGAGATGGTACTTTCAGGTGGTTGGTCAGCATCAGGCCTTCACACTTGGTGTTTTGATGTGGGGATGATTGCTACTTAGAGCCTTACCTGCCCTACCACTTTGCTAGACAATTCGGTTATGACAAACTGTATGTTGATAATCCCTGTTGAAACTTACAGATTGATAGATTTTGATGATGGATAATAAAAGTGATACAGATACATTTGGAGCTCTATCTCAAGCATTTATATAGAGTTCTGGTTGCTCAAGCTCATATGAAGAATTTAACTATTTTTGTGTATTTTTAGAATTTTTGTTAAAAGTCTTGATCACACACACAATATAGTCATATAGTCGACTTGATCCTTAATATAGTCGACTAACATACAGTCTAGTCGACTTGATTCATTATATAGTCGACTAAGTCCTTCTTCAAAAAATATATCACTTCTCTGTTTGTTGACTGATTAGCAGTATTAATCGACTTACCTATAGACCCTAGTCGACTAACCCATGTTACAGTCGACTAACCATTTTCTGCTGGTCAACTAATTATAGTTTCCAGCAACTTGTTACGTATCAGTCTTGATATAGTCGATCTGCATCCGATACTAGTCGACTAATTTAGGCAAAAATTGTTCTTCTAGTCGACTACCCTCCATATCCTAGTCGACTAACAGTAGTTCCTCACTGTTAATCAGTTATTGATTTCTGGTGTTTTATCCAACGTTCTAAAATTCAAATTTAAATTGATAACTTTCCTAACTGACCATAGATTGCGCCTACAAATAGGGATGTTATCCTAGGATGAATTCACCAATTCAAAATACAAGTTTTCTGCCTAAAAACTCTGTTGAAAATTTTATTTTTTTAAAAACTTGCATCTACTTTCTGTTCTTCACACAATTCCTACTTTATTATGAAGAATTCTGAAAGTCCACCTATAAGAGACCTTCTCCACGATCACATACAGATTCAAGACTTATAGGATTCATTGTATTCATTTAAAGAGTTATTGTCTTCTTGGTGTAAGAAGAGTTGTATAGATTTGGCAAAGGCTGTTTTGTCAAGTGGTGTGTAAGGAGTTGATTTTGTGGGTGTATCAAAATTAGAAGAAAGAAAATCTCATACGGGTTGCTTGGGGACTGGACGTAGGTCACAAGGACTGAACTAGGATAAAATCTCTTATATTTGCGTTTGCATTTTTCTCAGATTTTTTCTGTTAATTTTACTTTCCTGCAAGTAGTTTATTTTTAAAAGTTTATAAACACTATTCACCCTCCTTCTAGTGTTTGTGTTGCCTTGTCTATAGATCCTACACTTGGTATCAGAGCGAGGATGGAAACTGAGTTTTCTTCATCACATTCAAAGAAGGACATTCTACACAACGTCCACCATTATTTGATGGATCAAACTACAACTACTAGAAGTGTAGAATGAAAATCTGCTTGCAATCACTCAACTATGAACTATAGAATATAGTGAAAATCTACAACCAATTATGATGCTTGGAGTGAAAAACAAAAGAAGTCTGTCAACCTTGATGCCAAAGCAATGAACGCGCTTTACTGTACCTTGAACAAAGAAGAATTCAATCGCGTGTCAACGGCCAGATCTGCAAATCAAATATGACAGACTTACAGATAACACATGAAGGTACAAATAAGGTTAAAGAATCTAAAATTTCTGTTCTTCTTCACAGGTTTGAACTCTTCAAAATGAAGGAGAATGAAACCATTGCAGAAATGGTTACAAGGTTCACTGACGTTACAAATTCCTTAGTAGCCCTTGGAAAAGAATATACTCAAGTCGAAAAAGCAGAAAGATCCTTCGAGCACTCACATCAGATTGGAAGAAGAAAATCACTGTAATAGAAGAAGTGAATGATCTCTCAACAATGTCATTAGAAAATCTTATTGGTAATTTAATGGCATAAGAAGTACAACTTGAAGATAGAAAGAAGGATGAACAACAACTTCAATCTAAGAAGAAAGTACTTGCCTTCCATACACCCCAGATATGGACAATTCAGATGACGATGGAGAGAAGATGACAATACTCTTAAGAAAATTCAAAAAGTTCTTATAACAAGGTAAGTTTAAAAGAATAAAGATACTAATGATAATCCTATTTGTTTCAAGTATAACAAACTAGGTCACATAAAGAAGGATTGCCCATTGATGAAATCTAAAGAAAATTTTAAGAATTTCAATAAGTTCAACGAAAAGAAGAAAGCCTTCCAAGCAACTTGGGATGATAGCGATTCATCTTCCTCTGATGAAGAAGCCACTGAAACCGCCAATATCTGCTTCATGGCTCAAGAAGATGAGGTATAAGACTATGCCGAATTACTTGAAGCATTTAATGAATTTTATGATGATTTCAAAAATGAAAAGATTAAAAATAGAGTTTTAACAAAAGAAAATGACAAACTTATCAAAGAAAATTCAATTTATGTTTCTCAAATATCTTCATTAGATTCTCAAAAAGATGAATTTGAAAAAGTTATTTCCTCTTTAAAAAAAGATAATGAGAATTTTTTAAAAGAGAATGATATGCTTAAAAGAGTAACTATTTCTTTAAACTCTAGAATTTCTATTTTAGATAAAGAAATGTCAAGTTTTAAAATTAAATATGAAGAAATTTTGAAAAATTTGACAAAATTTAATAAAGAAAAAGAAAATTTAAATGATTTATTGTCTTATCAAAATATGTCAAATAATCATTTTGGTCTTGGATTTTCAAAAGATAAGATTGAAAAACCTACACATGTTGGTCTTGGATTTTCAAAAATTAGTTTTGTAAATTCTTCATATTTTTATAGAAAGAATAATCATAATCCATATTACTCTTTGTGAAAAGAAATACTAATACTATTTCAAAAGGAATTAGGAATGAGTATATATGGATTCCTAAAAATCTAAATAATGTTGATAAAAATGTTGATATTGTATCTTATATACATGATATATGTAATTCTGGTAATTATTTTTATACTAACAAATGGAAACCAAATTCAAATTGGGTTTAGGTTCCTAAAGGCTAATCTTTTTGGGACCCTATTATAATGGGTACCATACAAAATATTTTATCTTATAGGTACCTTACAAAGAAAAGTGGATACTTGATAGTTGTTGTTCCAAACACATGACCGGTCACATTCAACTACTGTCTTTCATTCAAATCAAAAGGGAGGTACAGTAATATTTGGAGACAATAATAAAGGAAAGGTTATTGGTATCAGGATAGTTGGTACATTTCAAAACCCCTTATTGAAAATGTTCTCTTGGTAAGAGGTTTAAAACACAATCTATTAAGTATTAGTCAGTTATGTGACAAGGGTTATAAAATTATTTTTGAAAAAGATACATGTCTTATATATGATACCAATATAAAAGATGTAAGGTTATCATAACAATAATATTTATGAGTTATCAATAACTTGTACATCATCCAATGATAACTTATCTTTACTTGCTTCTAATAATGCTTATTTTTTATGACATAAAAGATTTGGTCATTTAAATATGAAAACAATTTCTAAGATTCCTTAATTTGATTTAGTTAAAGGCCTTCCAAAAATAGCTTTTAAAAAAAATTATTTTTGTGATTCTTGTCAATTAGGAAAATATGTTAAATCATCTTTTAAATCTAAAGATTTAGTTTCTACTAATAGACCTTTAGAATTGTTACATTTGGATTTATTTGGTCCTACTCGTGTTGTTTCTTTAAACAAAAGTAGGTATGTTTTTGTTATTGTTGATGATCATTCACGTTTTTCATACGTAATTTTCTAAAGAATAAAAATAATACTTTTAGTGAGTTTTCAAGTTTTTGTAAAAGAAATTCAAAATCAAAAGTCTTTAAACATAGTCACTATTCGAAGTGATCATGGAGGAGAATTTGAAAATGAATCTTTTGCAAATTACTATAATAAGTATGGTATTACACATAACTTTGTATTTTCTAGAGAATCTCTTCAAAATGGTGTTGTGGAGAGAAAGAATAGGACTTTGCAAGAATGTACTAAAACTATGCTTATAGACAGTCATTTACCAAAATATTTTTAGGCTGAAGTTGTTGCTACTGCATGTTTTGTTTTAAATCGTGTACTTGTTCAACCTATTTTAAACAAAATATCTTATGAATTGTTTTATAATAGAATTCCAAAAGTTTCTTATCTCAAGATTTTTGGATGTAAATATTTTATCTTAAATACAGGAGATGCTTTAGATAAATTTGATGCTAGATCTAATAAATGTATTTTTGTTAGATATTCTACTCAAAGTAAAGCATATAGAATCTTTAATAAGAAAACAATTACTATTGAAGAATTATTGCATGTCAAATTTGATGAATATTTGACTAAGCCTATTTTTAATACTTCCTCACATGATGATGGTGATATCATAGATACTCCTATTGATAATATTATTATATCTTCTGATGATACTAACATTTCTAATGTTGATGTTGATGAGACTCCTACTGAGTTACTTAAAGCATATATTGAAGTAAGGATCATCCAGATGATTTGATTATTGGAGATATAACTCAAGGCGATCAGACTAGATCCAAGTTGAACTGCATAACACAAATTGCTTTCAAATCACTCATTGAACCGAAGAATATCAAAGAAGCATGTGCATATGATTTTTGGACTATTGCAATGCAAGAAGAGTTGATTCAATTTGTCAGAAATGATGTTTGGGATCTTGTACAACGTCCTACTGATCATCCAGTCATCAGTACCAGATGGGTATTTAAGAACAAACTTGATGAATCAGGTCAGGTTATAAAGAACAAAGCAAAGTTAGTTGCACAAGGATACATTCAAGAGGAAGGAATTCATTTTGATGAAACTTATGCAGCAGTAGCTAGACTTGAATCCATTCGTATTTTACTTGCTTTTTCTTGTTTTATTAATTTCAAACTTTATCAAAAGGATGTTAAAAGTGCTTTTTTAAATGGTTTTATTAAAGAAACTGTTTATGTTGAACAACCTCCAAGTTTTGAACATGAAAAATTTTCAAACCATATTTTTAAACTTAAAAAAGCTTTATATGGTTTAAAACAAGCACCCCGTACTTGGTATGATAGATTAAAAAGTTTTCTTTTAAATTCTGGTTTTAAGATGGGAAGAGCAGATACAACACTTTTTATTAAACATGTTAATAAAGATATCTTGATTACACAAATATATGTTGATGATATTTTATTTAGATCTACTAACGATAATCTTTGTCAAGAATTTTCTAAAACTTTGCACAGTGAATTTGAGATGAGCCACATGGGTGAACTTACTTACTTTCTCGGTCTACAAATAAAGCAAATGAATGATGGAATCTTCATTTCCCAGTGCAAGTATGCAAAGGAACTTCTGAAAAGATTTGGTATAGAAAATTCTGGTCGTAAAAACACTTCCATGAGTACTACTACATTCCTAGATAAATGTTCGGAAGGATTAATTGTACTGAGAAAGGGTTTAGAGTAAACCGTTGATGTCCGTGTACCGACGATCAAGAACGTCGAATGTATATGCAGGTTCACTTTACTCCTTCTGAATCACCGTTCGTAGCATAAGCTAGGACGGGTAGCATCCGCAGGGAGGGTTAGCAATAGAAGCATTCAAGGTTTTATATTGAAATTTTAGTGAAGAAAAATGAAGGTTCTTCTTTGTTTTAAGAAATGAAAAACAAAACGATGTGAAAAGTGAGTGGAGAATCTTTGGTAGTTGTGCAAAGGAAAAGAAGAAACGAAAATAAAGCTGGAAGGAAAACAGAGATATTTGAAAAGAGAAAGTTTTCAGAAGAGAGGTTTTTAAGTATGATAGAAAGAGAAGCCATAACTAACTAATATTCTAATTTACTAACTTACTGCTCTTGTTGGGTGATGCATGCCTCATATTGATTCATCGGCAATGATGTGTCATGCTTTGCCAAGTCCTTGTATTGTCTCATGTCGAAGGTGTTTCTCATCTAGGCTAGGCTAGTTGCCTCCTTGAATCATTGGCTCCCTAAATAGATTTTCAACAGTAGAACAAGGATAGTCACTCTTAAAGATGCTAAGAAAACATACAAGATTCAATAGTCCATCAAAGCTATAATAAAGCGAGCATGAAATAAGAAACTTGTAATGTAGTCATTAGCATAGTGAAGTGCTCCATCTTTATGTTCCATCAAGGCACTTGTTCTAAAGACAAGGCTCTAAGTGAGGCTCACATGAATCATATGGAGGAAGAACATAGCATTTGTAAAGAATAAAAAGCAACTCATCTTCATTAAGGGTAAGATAGACTTGTAGTTTGCAAGACTAAAAAGAAGAAAGCATCCAATGAATCATATAAAGTAGCAATAACCAAGAGTTAGTAGTTAGTAAAATTAAAAGTTAGGTAGTCATGTTAATGAATTAGCTAGACATGAAAATAAAGAACAAGCAAAAGTTCATTGTAGAAATTCAATAAAAGAAAGTAAAAGCTTAAAGAAAATAGTGCACTAGAATAAGAAAAGATTGGAAGATTGAAAGCTTGATCCTTGTATTGCGTTATCACCTTCTCCAATTTCAAAGATTGCTCACTCTCACTCTCTCTTTTTTGGTTTCTAGAAGGAGAAAAAGAAAATTACATAAGAGACTAATAGAAAACCTAGAGAAACCCTAACAATTTCCCTATAAACAATGCTCTTTTCTCTTCCCTGATTACAGAGGCCCGAGGGGTCTATTTATAGTCTTCTGAGAAGAGGCCATCCCACCTCAGTCTCCGGATCAAACGCTGAACTAACGGCCAGAAGATTGCCGCGGTTCCGCGGCATATGCCGCGTTTCCGCGACCGTATCTTGGCCACGGCGCTAGCGGATTTTTGCGCCTTTATGTTTTATCTTGTATCCCCAACTGGATCTTGTAAAAATTGAGAATACGCTTTGGATCTGTTCAGACCTGGGCTTTCCTCTTGTGAGCTTCTAAATGATTCTTTAATTCCTCAAAAAATCATAATTGTTGGGCCTCGTTCTCCATTAAACATTGGACCTGAAAAAAGGGAGAAAAAAGTAATAAAAATCCAATATTTATTTAGATAAAGCATAGCATGGTGGTAGAAAGTGATGCATAAATGAACTCTAATCACACCCAATACCTAGCTTTTGCTCGTCCTCGAGCAAAATAACTAAACTATACTAAGAATTATTAGATCACTTTCGTAGGTCACGCAATTGCACTGAGCATGTGCAACAAGCCGTTAAACCTCTAGGTTACCCCTAGAGGACGTGTTTTGTCTCGTGAGGGTTTTCAGCGGATTACACCTACAAAATCCTTAAAGAAAGAGAAAAAATGTTAGTCATTTAAAAACACATTTTGAAAGAAAAATATTTGAAATATTATTGTAAGTTTAAGTAATCTATAAGTTATAGGAAAACTGAATTTTTCATTCCTAAACTTAGTCTCTATTCAAAAATTTATTATCAATCAAAGTAAGGAGTCAAATTGTACTTCTCATCTAGTCTATTACTTTACCCTAAGTCATATGCACCTTGTGACTGTGAAAATTTTGACAAGGGTTCTTTAACTCTAACTCTTATGCCTTATATATATATATATATATATATATATATATATATATATATATTATATATATATTTTCTGGTGGTTTTATTCCTTAGTTCTATTAGGCTTTCTAATCTGCCCATGTAACGAGCCTTTAATCGATGACTCCCAACCAAACGATCTTAGGGCACCGGGTGAGAAAACACCCCAAGGACTTAAGGACTCAAGCAAATAAGACCTCAAAACTAAGGATTTTATTATATGAACCGCTTTTAGGCGTGAATACTTATGCTTTATTAGGCACAAATACCCAGCTTAATCAGAGGATTTATATATATATATTTTTCTCAAACTTATCTAATCATCTTTCGCATAAATACTAATGCTTGCTTAGGCCAAAGTACCTAGCTAATCAATAATTAGATTTGTTCATCTTTCATAGATATATTTTTTTCTTTTTTTATAAGGCATAAGAATCTTTGTTTTTGAACCCTAAGTGTGTAAGTGTATGAAGTGTGCATATTTTATTAAGGTAAAGATCGAGAATAAATTACTTTGACAAATTATCTTCCTAACTCTAAACTTATTTTGACCAAGTTTAAGAAATACTAATTTTGATTTTCCTATTCCTTAAAATTGACTTAATTTCTTACAAAAAATATGTCAAAATATTGTTTCTATTTTTAAAAAGTTTTTAAAAGTACAGAAAAGGTTAAAAAAAATTTAATAAAAAGAAAACCTAAGTTATGTTAGAACCCTCCCCCACACCTATCTCATACATTGTCCTCAATGTATGAATTAATGCATAGATGCATGAAATGCATAGACAGGGAAGGAAAATACTACCTTAAGGTGGTGGTTCCGGTGGTGGTCTGATTGGTCGACGAAATGCGGCTTAATCGATTTTGCATGGAGTTCGGAGGAACCCACCAGAAATCTCTCTAATATAACCTACTAAAATGATTTATACATGAAGGATTTTTATTAAAATTTGACCCCATCTAATTTCCAAATTCCATAATTGATTTCGGAATCAATTTTGTCAACCGCCTTGTCCGAAAATGGAGTGTGGAAAGATAAAATGATTGACTTGGACTTAGGAAGTACTGGAACTAATACCGACTCAGAAAAGTGACTTAAGTCAAGTAAAGATTCAGGATTCGAGATTGGTTCAGGAAGTGGATCCAAATCAAGAACTTGAAACTCAAGTCCACATTCATTTTCCCACAATGGAATGTGATTTAATATTGGTGATTTAAGTTCAAGAATGACAGGTGTAGGAATCAAAACTGACTCTAAATATTACTCAAGTTAGGTAACAAAACAGGAGTCACTATTGATTCAGGAATTTGAATTGGATCACAAAATTGAGAATCTTGGTCACATTTCTCATTGAGTTCAATTTCATAAAAATGAGAACTCGCCTAATTTGTCAACGGGACTTTCAAAAGTATGAAATTGATCAAGTTCAATATGCTGATCATCAAAGATGGGTGATTCAATTTCATTATGAATTGACACAGGATCCAACGTTGACTAGGAAAAAAGATTGAAAACACGTGAAGACACCAGAGTCATAATTGAATCAGGAAGTAGAATTGAATCACTAAGTTGAGGTTCATGATCATATTCATTCTCAAGTTCTATCTCAGGAAAGGAATAACTTGACAAACTGTCAATATCATTTTCAAAATTTAGAGTTTGGGCAAGTTCAAATGATTGTGCTGAAATGGAACCTTGTTTTCTAAAACAACATGACTCTTCAGCTCTAACAGAATGGTTAACGACATCAGAACTAGCCAAAAGGTGAGAACGTAGAGTTTGGACCATCATATCTATGTCATGATTACGAGCATTTTGAGCCTAAGTCATGGCTTCAAGCATCTTTTCATAATTGATTGGTTCATCATTTTGTTGCGATTGGTCTTGAAAAGATGAAGTGTTGTTTTGAAATTGGTGGTGAAATTGTGAGTCCATCAGATTTTGTAATTGCTGTTTGGACTCATGCATACTCATTTTCAAAATTGATGGTTTTCTATTTTGGACTGGTAGAACTGACTATAAATCTTGGAAATATTGTGGACAAGGTGGATAAGGAGGACAAGTTGGTTGAAAATTGGACTCGGGCGAGGTGCATCCCCATTGATTCTGTGAAGAGTTGAAATTATTCTGAAAATTATGGTTATAAGTAGGGGTGCCACCGGATAAGGATTATCCGCGAATATCCGCATCCGAATCCGCCTCCAATCCGGATACGGATATCATTTTTTCACATCCGTCAATATTCGTATCCGTATCCGTATCCGAAAGGTAGGTGCGGATACGGATATGGTAAAAGTAATATCTTATTCGTATCCGATCCGATATCCGAATGTTGCGTGCTTCATAAAGATATCGGTATGGAGAAGACCATTCTTCAATGGAATAAGGTATTAAATTTTGATATTTTGAGTTGGTGAAAAAGTAATAGTGAAAAGTATTCGATTCTTGCAAGAGCACCACATGATATTTTGAGTATTTCGACATCAACCATGGCATCCGAATCGGCATTTAGCACCGGAAAACGTGTAATCTATTGTTATAGAAGTCAAATGACAATGAATACGATGAATGTATTGATATGTACACAATAATATCATAGTATGTATCACATTTAATATTCTAGTAGATGAGATAAAAAGTAATATAAGTATTTCTGTTTAATTTATCTTTAACCATATCCATTTTTAACATATCCAATTAGTATCCGCATCCGATCCGCTAAAATTCGATTTATATATGATATCCGATTTTGGTGGATACGGATATCATTTTTCCACATCCGCCAATATCCGTATCCGTATCCGTATCCGAAGGTTGGTGCGGATATGGATATGGTAGAGATAATATCCGATCCGTATCCGATCCGATGGGACCCCTAGTTATAAGATTGGGGGCATGGGTTATATTGATTCAGATAAGACCAATCCGGCACACTAGGTTAGTTAAAGTTATGATATGCCGGGTCGGTAATATCCGAAAAAGAGGTTGGTGTGTAATATGGATTACCATTAAAATTGAAAAATTTTTTGTTATAAGCCATATCACACAATAAAACACAAACAAAGAAAAAAAGACAAACAAATAAGCAAACAAAAAAGAAAAAAATTCTAACCTAAGTTAGGGTAGACCTTTGACCAAGACGACTCCTAACTGGTTAGACTGTCCATAGGAGGTATAATGCAGACTTGATCACAAGCTAGTCAGCCAGGTCAGGGCAAGATTGGTGGGAGGTTATCCGTCAAAGACGTTCCTTAATTAAGTAACCACCAACCTTCGGGCTTTCGGCCTTTAATCCCCTTCCTAGACACTGATTTGGCAGGAGTCAAATTCCAACACCTTTCCCCCTTAGGATAATTTCCTAATTGAGTTCGAGATGTCCCTAGGGTCAACGTCTACTCATTTTTTATTAAAAAGTTTGAGATTGTGAGTGCTTGGAATCTGATTTTTGGGCCAATGAAGGGTGATTAAATCCCCACCTTATCTTGTTATTGGGTGGTGCCCTTAAGATTAGTTTGTGCAAGTGTACAAGATATGCAAACAAGATTCACTCAAAGCGATGTAAATCAATAAAGAGATTAGTCCTATTCTAAATGCAATGCGAACGTACCTTGCTCCAGCACTCTTCAACAGTAAAGTAAATGAATTGAAAAGACACGTGCCTAAAATGCAAACGTCTAATTAATTTTGAATTTTTTTCAACAAATGTTTTACTGTTGGTTTATTAGCAGGCTTCTGGTGATGACATACAAGAAATAAAGTTTGCAGAAAACTATAATTTTGCACAGCAAGTAGCCCTGCACAAAACCAGTCAGTAGTGAACTCCTTTTTACAGCGGAACCACGACCAGAGCCGAGGAAACGCGACAACCCAGAGGGTGCTTGGTCTCTGATTTCTAGAACAGAGGGCCAAGACCACTTATATGTTACTGCAATCTTTTTTCCTGCTTTCGCTGACCTGTAACCTGCAACAAAGAAGAAAAATTCGTTTTAGTTTAAAAAATTCAATAAAAACCGTTACCTTCCCCGGCAACGGCGCTAAAAATTTGTTCGGAAGGATTAATTGTATTGAGAAAGGGTTTAGAGTAAACCGTTGATGTCTGTGTACCAACGATCAAGAACTTCGAATGCATATGCAGGTTCACTTTACTCCTTCCGAATCACCGTTCGTAGCATAAGCTAGGACGGGTCGTATCCGCAGGGAGGGTTAGCAATAGAAGCATTCAAGGTTTTATATTGAAATTTTAGTGAAGAAAAATGAAGGTTCTTCTTTGTTTTAAGAAATGAAAAACAACATGATGTGAAAAGTGAGTGGAAATCTTTGGTGGTTATGTAAAGGAAAGAAGAAACGAAAAATAAAGATGGAAGGAAAACGGAGATATTTGAAAAGAGAAAGTTTTCAGAAGAGAGGTTTTTTAAGTATGATAGAAAGAGAAGCCATGACTAACTAACATTCTAATTTACTAACTTACTGCTCTTATTGGGTGATGCATGCCTCATATTGATTCATCGGCAATAGTGTGTCTGCTTTGCCAAGTCCTTATATTGTCCCATGTCGAAGGTGTTTCTCATCTAGGCTAGGCTAGTTGCCTCCTTGAATCATTGGCTCCCTAAATAGATTTTCAACAGTAGAACAAAGATAGTCACTCTTAAAGTTGCTAAGAAAACACACAAGATTCATTAGTCCATCAAAGCTATAATAAAGCGAGCATGAAATAAGAAACTTGTAATGTAGTCATTAGCATAGTGAAGTGCTCCATCTTCATGTTCCATCAAGGCACTTGTTCTAAAGACAAGGCTCTAAGTGAGGCTCACATGAATCATATGGAGGGGGAACATAGTATTTGCAAAGAATAAAAAGCAACTCATCTTCATTGGGGGTAAGATAGACTTGTAGTTTGCAAGACTAAAAAGAAGAAAGTATCCAATGAATCATATAAAGTAGCAATCACCCAAGAGTTAGTAGTTAGTAAAATTAAAAGTTAGTTAGTCATGTTAATGAATTAGCTAGACATGGAAATAAAGAACATGCAATAGTTCATTGTAGAAACTAAATAAAAGAAAGTAAAAGCTTAAAGAAAATAGTGCACTAGAATAAGAAAAGATTGGAAGATTGAAAGCTTGATCCTTGTATTGCGTTGTCACCTTGTCCAATTACAAAGATTGCTCACTCTCACTCTCTCTTTCTGGATTCTAGAAGGAGAAAAAAAATTACATAAGAGACTAAAAGAAAACCTAGAGAAATCCTAACAATTTCCCTATAAACAATGCTCTTTTCTCCTCCCTGATTACAGAGGCCCTAGGGGTCTATTTATAGTCTTCATGAGAAGAGGCCATCCCACCTCAGCCTCCGGATCAAACGCTGAACTAACGGCCAGAAGATTACCGCGGTTCCGCGGCATGTGCCGTGTTTCCGCGGCCGTATCTTGGCCGCTGTGCTAGTGGATTTTTGTGCCTTTCTGTTGTATCTCGTATCCCCAGCTGGATCTTCTAAAAACTGAAAATACGCTTTGAATCTATTCAGACCAGGGCTTTCCTCTTGTGGGCTTCTAAATGATTCTTTAATTCCTCAAAAAATCATAATTGTTGGGCCTCCTTCTCCATTAAACATTGGACCTGAAAGAGAGAGAAAAAAGCAATAAAAATCCAATATTTATTCAGATAAAGCATAGCATGGTGGTAGAAAATGATGCATAGATGAACTCTAATCAATAAAGATGAAAATGGTAAGAACGTTGATCAAAAACTATATTGAGGTATGATTGGTTCTTTACTATATATTACTTCAAGTAGACCTGATATTATGTTCAGTGTTTACTTATGTGCTATATATCAATCAAATCCTAAGGAATCACATCTTAAAGCAGTAAAAGAATTCTTCAATATATTAATAACACAATCAACTATAGATTATTTTATCTGAAATCAAGCACATTTTATTACTATCATATAGTAATGCCAATTTTGCTGGATGTAAATCTGATTGGAAGAGTACTAGTAGTACTTGTCACTTTTTAGGACATTCACTAGTATCATGGTTTAGTAAAAAGCAAATTTTTGTATCCTTATCAACAACTGAAGCATAATATATTGCTGCTAGTGTTGCAATTGCTCAGATTTTATAGATGAAACAAACCTTATTTGATTATAGTATGTCTATCACAAATTCACATATCTTGTGTGATAATACTAGTGCTATTAACTTATTTAAAAATCCAATTCACTATTCACGTACTAAGCATATTGATATTAGATATCATTTTTTATGTGATCATGCTTTAATAGGTGATATTTCACTAAATTTATATCAACTGATAATCAAATTGCAGATATTTTTACAAAACCTTTTAAAGAAGATATTTTTATGAGATTTCAAAGAGATTTTGGTATTTGCAATATTGTTGATATTTAAATATTTTTTAGATTTGTTTCATGCATTTTTTTCACTTTTAAGTCGACTTACTAAAGTCAATTAGTCAACTTATAAAGTCACTAGTCGACTTAACATATGTGCAGTCGACTAATTTTATCAAATAGAAACATGATGTTTTTGAGCTATTCATAGTTGTCGACTATATATACTAATTAGTCATCTAACAGGAGGATTAGTCGACTAATAATGGACCCAAGTCGACTCACCATGTAAAAATCTGTGTCCTGTTATTGAATTTTTTGCGTTCGAACCCGACCCATTTCATAAGTTTTGGATCCAATCTCTACCTACTTTCAATCCTAACCATTGATCTTAGTTTTACTTCTCATTTTTACCCTTCATCCTCATAAAACCCCTGTTCCTCATAAAAACTCCTGTTTTTCACCCGGTTCCTCTCTCCAGCCGCAAGCTCAATCGACTACAGATGCAGTAGAACCCATTTCTTTCTTCCTTCAATTTCTTGGTAAAATTCGTTCTAATCTCTTTTTTATACTTCCAATTCCTGCTTTCTCAACCTTAATTTTAGTTCTAATCATGTTTAGATCTAAGAAATCTAAGCTTACACCATCTTCATCTTCCTCACAAACATATTTTAGGGCTTTTCTTAAAAATCCTGCCCTAGAAGATGACTACTTAAGAATTTCTCAGTTAGAAATCTTGCTTGGTAGATTTATTAAGTATGAAGACTTTCATGACTATGATATTGTCTCTTATCTTCAAAATTATGGTCTTTATACTACGTTTTCTACTGAATCTAGGTAAAGGTATTATCCCTTCTTGATCCACCTATTCTACACAAATTTAACCTATGAAGACAATGATGATAATGTTCATATCTATTCTCTGGTTGAAGGTGTGGATATCAAGTTATCCCCAAAATCTTTTGGTCGTATTCTTTCAATTCCGTATCACGGCCTATCTCTTAATGACATTAATAAAGATGATGCTGAGGTCTTATCAAATATATTTCTTTTAGGTCAAGGATTACCAATGTCTAACAATAAATTAAAACCTATTCCTCGTCTAATTGGTCGTATCCTTGCCTATAATATATGCTCAAAAATCGGGAGTTATAACTATTATTCCTGTGATTTAGCAATTTGTGTTTATACCATCATGGCTAGACTAGAAGTTAATTAGGCAAAGATAATTTTTGATACTCTTGTTAAGGACCATACTTCTTTCTTATCATATGGAGCCTTTATATCTCATGTGTTTCGAAAAAATTTCACATAGATCTTGCTTTCTAAACGAGTGTCGTCAATGTTTTCGAGCTTTTGATCATGCCGTACTCTATCGTATGAAACTTCATGACTTTCCTCACCCTCCACCACAACCTGAACATCCACCCTCTCCTCCTCCACAAAGTTCAACTCAAGTTCCTTCCTCCTCCACTCAATCTCCATTTACTCACCTCCTTCCTCTCAACCACCTTTTCCTATCCCGATGCATTCTACAACTCTAATTCTGTTGAAACCTTGACTCTTCAAGCCCAACAACAATCTATGCTAAACTCTCAGTTTGTATTGCTCACAAATCAATCTCTTTTTATAGAGCACTATATGAACATGCAACTAAAGATGGAGGTTTTTGAAACCACTCAAAAGGAAATTCTAGATCTCCTCATGACCTATTTTCCATCACCTCCTCCTCCCGGTTCCAACATTTGATGCATATGGAGTTGGATTTGTTTTTGTGTTGCTATGTGTTTTTGGAGTTCTTGATCTTTTTGTATTTTCTTTTTGTTATGACTCTTTTGTTATGAAATTAGTTTTCTATTGTACTACTTGACAGTTTCTGTTATGTTATGAAAATGTTGGTTGTTATTGTCTGTTGGCCCAAAGGCCTTCCACTCTAGTTTTGATGATGATTAACTCATGTAGTTATGTGTACTAATAATCTTGTGATTTTAGTTTCAGATCATTAACCAAGATATTAGTTGGTGTTTAGCTTCAACAAGATGATTTGGAAGCTTGCACATGTTGATTCAAGAGCCCAAGCGTCAAAGATCATATATAGCACTTGCTTGGTGAATCACGGTTTGGACCGAGTCAACTTGGAGACGGCGCTCTACAAGAAGACTTAGGTATCCATAGTTTTAGTTTGGGTTTAGATCCTAATTGTAAAGATTAGAATAGTATGATAATGCTCAAGTTCACAACACACACACATTTCATGTTTTGAATATTGGTTTTCGGTTTTTCGATTTTAGGTTTAACCGATCTTGGTTTTCATGAATAGATAGATCAAAACAAGTTTACATGGTTTAATGTATATTAGATTTGTTCTATATACATGCATGCTTTAATTTCCTAGACAAACTTAGTTTTGACTCCTTTATTCATGTGTTTTATGTTTTGGTATTTATGACAAAACATATTTTTGAATTAATGACAAAAACTATGATATATATTTGTTTCATGTATATTGGATTTCTATCCATATGCATCATGCTTCAAAGTGTTTAAATATCATAGTTTTGTATTATGGATGAGTTTTGGACAAAAGGTATTCTCTATTCAAGATTCCAAGTTTGGAAAAATACTAGTTTTGATTTTTGATAAAATTGGCAAGACACCAAAATGAATTGATATGATATATGTCTTGAAATTTTATCACTAGTTTGTGTTTCAAAATAAAATGATAAAACAAGTTTTTATGGAAGTTTTAGCAAAGATAAAAATGTTTTTAAAATGTGTTTTTAACCATTTTTCTGTTCCAGGCTTCAACCAAGTCGACTAGCCCCCTGACTAGTCGACTAGGTCTGAGGTCGGTCGACCGGGCCGGTCGACCGACGTGCACAAACCTGTGCACGTTTCTGGAACAGACAGCGGTCGACCGGGACGGTCGACCGGAGCAGAATAATCTGCTCTCTGGATTATTCGGTCGACCGGGGCGGTCGACCGCTAGTTGCCAACGGTCAAAAATTGACCGTTGGACGGTCGACCGGGCGGTCGACCGCAGGGTCATTTCTGGCAAAACTGCTGCCAAACGGCTATTTTCTGGATTAGCCTATAAATACCCCATTTGCAAGAGTTTTTCTCTAAGATTTTTTGTGCGAATTTTTGCTGATTCTCTGGTGTTTTCAAAGCAATCAAAAGAAGTTTTTGAGCTTGAATTGAACAATCCATTTGGTGTTTTCATTAGGGTTTGGAAAATCAAAGAAAGGGTTTTTGTGAAAGAATTTTGATTGAACTATTCTATCTTGATTTCTTGATTTTTCCCAAGGATTTTCTTTGTGATTTCTGATTTCCATTCCTTTGGTTTTCTCCACACTTGAGCAAAAATCTACTATCTATATCTATAGGTTATTTGTGTGGAAGAAGAAGTTGTTTGTGGTTGTTGTTGTGACCACCAAGTTGTACCCAATCTTTTATTAGCTTTGTGCTTTGGGTTGTATCCCTCTAGTTTGAGATGTGATCCTTGTATTGGTTGGTGATTGGGAGTTTGTTGTATTGGTTGGGAGTTTGCCTCAAGGAGGAGGTTGTGATTGTTGGAGTTTGCCTCAAGGAGGAGGTTGTGTTTGTTGGCTTGGAGTGGTGCCTCAAGAAGGAGGTTGTACTTGTAAAGAGAGGAGTTGGGTACTCCTTGTGAGAGTTCTTGGTGAACGAGCTAGTGGATTAGAAATCCTTCGTGTGTCGAAGGTGGGGATATAGAGCTGGGTGCTCGAACCTCGAAACATATCTCTGTGTTTGCGATTGATCCATTGACTCTCTCTACTCTCTCTTTACTTTGTGCCTTGCATTTATTTACATTGCTCATTCATATTTGCTTGGCTTGGTTGTGTGCATCACTTGTTGATAGCACTTGAGTGTAATTTACATTAAGTTTTTAAATTCCGCATTTAGTTCATAGATTAGCATTGTCACCTATTCACCCCCCCTCTAGGTGACTTTTCAATTGGTATCAGAGCTAGTGCTCCTGATATTTAGGTTAACCACCTAGGAGTGATCTTAGTTTGCTAATCTTCATTTGCAATTATCATTTGCACTCATACTAGTTTGCACTCATGGCTAGCCCTCCTATGTTTGACCATTTTAGACTTGATACTTGGAAGGTGGACATGACTAGGCATTTAAAAACACTAGGTCATCTAGTTTATCAAGCCATTACCATAGAATCCCTACCTAATAGTAGCAAGCATAAGAAGGCCAATGCATTAGCACTTAGAGCACTTAGAGCATCTCTAAATGAATTTCTTTTTCCCGTTTTTGATCACTATGATTCGGCTTTTGCAGTTTGGAGCATCTTGACGTCTCCCGAGCTTCCAAGGATAATTAACAAGATGAGGAGATCTAAAAGAGAAAGTCCGAAGAGCAATGCCTCATGGTCCAAGGGAAGAACTCCCTTGAGGTACAATCGGATTCTCATATTGATGATAGCTCTAGTTCCTATTGCCATGGTTGTTTTGAAGTTCAAACTTTAAATATGGAACTTGCTCAAAAGCTTGAAATTTGTTAGAAAAACATGATTTGTTGAAAGAAGATAATCTTGTGTTGAAAAATGAATTAAAGGATTTATGCTCTAATTTTGAATTGGTTTTGCAAGAGAAGGAAGAGATTGCAAGTGAATGTGACTCACTTAAATCTCAACTTGAACTTGCTTTAAAGGAAAATGAATTTTTGAAAAACAAAAATGATTGTGATGATGTTGTAAAGCACAATGAGATTTTATCTTCAAAATTGGATTTTACTTTTAAAGAAAATCTTACTTTGAAAAATGATATTGATTCAATTACTAGAGAATTGGATTTGGTTTTGATTAAAAATAAATCTTTGCAAAAAGAGATTGATGTTTGCCATGCTAATGTTGCTTCATGTTCTAGCACACCTATTGCATGCTCCACTTTATCTTCTAACATTGAAAATGATATACTTGTTTTGAAGAAAAGTGTTGATAGTTTGGGCTCCACTTTGAGCCATTGTGCCATGAATCACACACGATTGGAAACCTTGATTCGCAAGAAACAAGTTCCAACCTTGCATGCACACCCATCTAGGCATACACATGCTTTTTATGATCACCACCATCATATGTATGCTCACGTGTACACATGCACACATTGTGGTCGAAAAGGCCACCTTGCTAGATTTTGTTATGATCGCATTTATCATGAAAATTTAGCAACTAATTATGTTTGGGTTAGAAAAGATACTAACCCCCGTGGACCCACAAAGAAATGGGTACCAAGATCCACCTCTTTGACTTTTGATGTAGGTGGGAGCTCTCGCGTCACGTGAGGGTATTGGTGCCTTGAGGTGGATGCATTCTACGCTAAAAGGAGAACCATTTGGATGCTTCACTCTCAAGGAAATTAGGTGGAGAGGACCACCATGTTTTGGAGAACTAGAGATGCACCTTCATTGGTTTTGGTATCATTCTCTAACTCCCATTTTATTTGCATACTTTCCATGTTCATCTTTTATAGCATGTCATGTTTTGTTATTCATTATGCTTGTGCCTTGTTCATTAGATTAATGTTATACATGTTTAGTTCCTTGAGCACCCATGCTTTATATGGATCTATATTTAGTGTTCTCACCTTGTTTAGAACTAACATGTATGCCCTAGATCTAATGCACATACATTTGCATTATGACCATTTGGATGTTTATGATTATATGATGATTTGTTTTGATGACTCATGTTTTAGTATGATATTTGCCATGTTTATTAGACTTATGCTCTACATGATTAGTGGTTGAGACACCCATGTTTAGTATGGACCCATATTTTGTGTTCTCTTTATGTTTAGCTATCATGTTGATCATAGTTCTAATGCACATGTCTTTGTCATGTAAAAACATATGGTTAACTATGACTTTTTGTTTTAATAATTCATGTTTTGATTATTATGTTGGTTTATGATTCCCGTTTCATGCTTCATGTTTTGACTACTTGCTTGAATGATAGTTTTTCATTAAAACTAGGATTTATACTTGTACAACGAGTGAGCTACAAATAGACCTTTATATATGTTTGTGCTTGAACGCTCATTTGTATTCATTTGATGTACTAGTATAGTCTAGTTTTGATGATTCTTGCATTTGACTTGTATTCATCATTTTACATGTTTTGTTTTAACCTCATGTATATGTCCATCTTGTCCAAACTATTGAGTATACATGTACATCCTTGAGCCACGTGCCTTCATGCATATACTTTTGTGGACTCATTGTGTTTAGGATATGTATGTATACTTTAGTTTGTACATGACATTCATATGCCATGAAGTTTAGATCATTTGGATGAATTTCATGTTTTTTTAAAAGATGAATTCAATTGGTGATTTCACAATGAATTTCATGTTTTTAATTTTGAGCTTGATTGTCCATTTTCATGTTGATATGTTTCTCACAACACTTGTACACTCACCTTATTTAATGTTTTCTCATGACTTAGTTTTCATGAGTACAAATTGTGCTATATGGATTTTTGAGTGTTTTAGTGCCATGTGGTTTACTTGCGTCTTCATGAAAAATATTTTTATTTGAAGGATCTCATACTAGTTGATTCATATAACTAGTTGTGTTATTCTTCATTTGGTAGTGATTTTCAAACGTACTCTACTTTCAAATCTATTTTTGAAAACCCCTACCATCAAAGGGTGGTTGGATGGGAGATCATGTTCATGTATGCTTTATAATGAAAATCATTTTAAACTTGCACATGATTGGGTGGTAGTGAATATGAGATATACACTTGATCTTATTGTTGTTTCAATTGGTATCATTGAATTCTTTCAATTGGTATCAAATCTTGACATCCTTTTGTATACTCATATATGTTTTGTTTTATATATATGTATGCATACACTTCATATAGTATCAATTTACAATTGGTATCTCTGTATCAAATTTCAAATTGGTATCTATTTCTTACATACATATATAGATGATTTATTTGTGCTTCAAGACATATGCACAAATTTTGTTTATGATAAGCTTGATTTTTTTTGACCATCATTTTCAATTGATTCAATTTTCAATTTTCAACTGAAAACTCACATTTCAATTTTTCAATTGATTTTTAGTTTACCATTGGTTTTGTTTCCCACTCCCTAACTTTATAAAAAAAAATGATTTAAGAATGATTATTGATTTTTAATTGGTATCATATGCTTATAAAGATATATATCTTCAATTGGTATCAAGATGCATTTGTTCACTCAAATTGGTATCAATGTGTTTTTTTCAATTGGTATCATATGTTTTATTTTCAATATGTTTTTAATTTCAATTGGGATCATATTTGTTTTCAATGCCCCTCTTACTTTCAATTGGTAATTGGTAGGCATTTCTTAAATGTTTTTATGATCACTTCTATTGATATCATAATGTACTTCTTTGACACATTTTTTTAATTGGTATCATTTTTGGTTTCACCCCTTGAAGTAGTTTGTTTATTCTTTGTTTCATATATTAGGGGAGAAGAATTCATATCTATTTTGTTTTTACCCCTTTGTTGATGATTGACAAAGGGGGAGAAGAATTGGAGTTGATATGCATGAGTTTTCAGTTTTATGTTCATTTCATCTCCATTGGTATCAAGAGCATTATGAGTTTTGTTTTTATTAATATCCATTGGTATCAAGAGCATTATGAGTTTTTTTTTTATTAAGTATCAAGAGTTTGTTTGGTAAGTTATTTGTTTTGTTTTAATTGGAATCAAGAGCATGTTTCATATGCATATTCATTTTATGTCAAGAACCTTGTTTATATGCATCTTATTGTTTGTTTATTCCTATGCATGAGTTAAGGGGGAGCTTCTTTGAAGCTTTACTTTAATCCATGCATATATAACTCCATGAGTTTTGTCATCATCAAAAGGGGGAGATTGTTGGCCCAAAGGCCTTCCACTCTAGTTTTGATGATGATTAACTCATGTAGTTATGTGTACTAATAATCTTGTGATTTTAGTTTCAGATCATTAACCAAGATATTAGTTGGTGTTTAGCTTCAACAAGATGATTTGAAGCTTGCACATGTTGATTCAAGAGCCCAAGCGTCAAAGATCATATATAGCACTTGCTTGGTGAATCACGGTTTGGACCGAGTCAACTTGGAGACGGCGCTCTACAAGAAGACTTAGGTATCCATAGTTTTAGTTTGGGTTTAGATCCTAATTGTAAAGATTAGAATAGTATGATAATGCTCAAGTTCACAACACACACACGTTTCATGTTTTGAATATTGGTTTTCGGTTTTTCGATTTTAGGTTTAACCGATCTTGGTTTTCATGAATAGATAGATCAAAACAAGTTTACATGGTTTAATGTATATTAGATTTGTTCTATATACATGCATGCTTTAATTTCCTAGACAAACTTAGTTTTGACTCCTTTATTCATGTGTTTTATGTTTTGGTATTTATGACAAAACATATTTTTGAATTAATGACAAAAACTATGATATATATTTGTTTCATGTATATTGGATTTCTATCCATATGCATCATGCTTCAAAGTATTTAAATATCATAGTTTTGTATTATGGATGAGTTTTGGACAAAAGGTATTCTCTATTCAAGATTCCAAGTTTGAAAAAATACTAGTTTTGGTTTTTGATAAAATTGGCAAGACACCAAAATGAATTGATATGATATATGTCTTGAAATTTTTATCACTAGTTTGTGTTTCAAAATAAATGATAAAACAAGTTTTTATGGAAGTTTTAGCAAAGATAAAAATGTTTTTAAAATGTGTTTTTAACCATTTTTCTGTTCCAGGCTTCAACCAAGTCGACTAGCCCCCTGACTAGTCGACTAGGTCTGAGGTCGGTCGACCGGGCCGGTCGACCGACCGACTTGCACAAACCTGTGCACGTTTCTGGAACAGACAGCGGTCGACCGGGACGGTCGACCGGAGCAGAATAATCTGCTCTCTGGATTATTCGGTCGACCGGGGCGGTCGACCGCTAGTTGCCAACGGTCAAAAATTGACCGTTGGACGGTCGACCGGCGGTCGACCGCAGGGTCATTTCTGGCAAAACTGCTGCCAAACGGCTATTTTCTGGATTAGCCTATAAATACCCCATTTGCAAGAGTTTTTCTCTAAGATTTTTTGTGCGAATTTTTGCTGATTCTATGGTGTTTTCAAAGCAATCAAAAGAAGTTTTTAATCTTGAATTGAACAATCCATTTGGTGTTTTCATTAGGGTTTGGAAATCAAAGAAAGGGTTTTTGGAAAGAATTTTGATTGAACTATTCTATCTTGATTTCTTGATTTTTCCCAAGGATTTTCTTTGTGATTTCTGATTTCATTCCTTTGGTTTTCTCCACACTTGAGCAAAAATCTACTATCTATATCTATAGGTTATTTGTGTGGAAGAAGAAGTTGTTTGTGGTTGTTGTTGTGAGCACCAAGTTGTAACCCAATCTTTTATTAGCTTTGTGCTTTGGTTTGTATCCCTCTAGTTGAGAGGTGATCCTTGTATTGGTTGGTGATTGGGAGTTTGTTGTATTGGTTGGGAGTTTGCCTCAAGGAGGAGGTTGTGATTGTTGGAGTTTGCCTCAAGGAGGAGGTTGTGTTTGTTGGCTTGGAGTGGTGCCTCAAGAAGGAGGTTGTACTTGTAAAGAGAGGAGTTGGGTACTCCTTGTGAGAGTTCTTGGTGAACGAGCTAGTGGATTAGAAATCCTTCGTGTGTCGAAGGCGGGGATGTAGAGCTGGGTGCTCGAACCTCGAAATCTCTCTCTGTGTTTGCGATTGATCCATTGACTCTCTCTCTACTCTCTCTTTACTTTGTGCTTGCATTTATTTACATTGCTCATTCATATTTGCTTGGCTTGGTTGTGTGCATCACTTGTTGATAGCACTTGAGTGTAATTTGCATTAAGTTTTTAAATTCCGCATTTAGTTCATAGATTAGCATTGTCACCTATTCACCCCCCTCTAGGTGACTTTTCATTGTCTCCCTTTATGATCTATGTTATTTGTCTTTTTGGTAATGACAAAGGGGGAGAAAGTCCCATATGTCCCATGTGATATGATGTGCTATGACCCTGTGTCCCATACGCTGATATATGTGCTATGGATATATGATTATGGATATATGGCAATGTTGCAATGTTTTATGACTCATGCAGGGGAGAACAAGAAGACTCATGCAGGAGAGAATAAGAACACTTGTTATATATATGTTTGTTATAACTGTTCACTGCAGGGGGAGTTTCTCTGCAGGGCGAGTTTTCATGCACACAGGTTGTCATTATCAAAAAGAGGGAGAATGTTGAAACTTACAGATTGATAGATTTTGATGATGGATAACAAAAGTGATATAGATACATTTGGAGCTCTATCTCAAGCATTTATACAGAGTTCCAGTTGCTCAAGCTCGTATGAATAATTTGACTATTTTTGTGTACTTTTAGAATTTTTTGTTAAAGCCTTGATCACACACACAATATAGTCATATAGTCGACTTGATCCCTAATATAGTCGACTAACATATAATCTAGTCGACTTGATCCATTATATAGTCGACTAAGTCCTTCTTCAAAAAAATATATCACTTCTCAGTTTGTTGACTGATTAGTCGACTTACCTATAGACCCTAATCGACTAACCAATGTTATAGTCGACTAACCATTTTCTGCGGGTCGACTAATTATAGTTTCCAGAAACTTGTTATCTGTATCAGTCTTGATATATCGACTTGCATCCTATACTAGTGGACTAACTTAGGCAAAAATTGTTCTTCTAGTTGACTACCCTCCATACCCTAGTCGACTAATAATAGTTTCTGACTGTTAAATAGTTATTGATTTCTGGTATTTTATCCAACATTCTAAAATTCAAATTTGAGTTGATAACTTCCCTAACTAACCATAGATTTCACCTATAAATAGAGATGTTGTCCTAGGATGAATTCACCAATTCAAAATACAAGTTTTCTGCCCAAAAACTCCGTTGAAAATTCTGTTTTTCTGAAAACTTGCTTCTACTTTTTTTCTTCACACAATTTCTACTCTATTGTGAAGAATTTTGAAAGTTCACCTATAAGAGACATTGTCTACAATCACAGACAGATTCAAGGCTTATAGGATTCATTCTATTCATTCAAAGAGTTGTTGTCTTCTTGGTATAAGAAGAGTTGTACAGATTTGGCAAAGGCTGTTTTGTTAAGTGTGTGCAAGGAGTTATTTTGTGGGTGTATTAAAATCAGGAAAAAATCTCAAGCCGGTTGCTTGGGGACTGGGCGTATGTCACAAGGACCGAACCAGGATAAAATCTCTTGTCTTTACGTTTGCATTTTTCTAAGATTTTTTCTGTAAATTTTACTTTCCTGCAAGTTGTTTATTTTTAAAAGTTTATAAACACTATCTACCCTCTTCTAGTGTTTGTGTTGCCTTGTCTATAGATCCTACAACCCTAACCCATGGCTCGGGTATACGAGAAGTTTAATTGACGACACTACGGCTTGGAGGTACTTAATCGCCGGATGTACTCGCGCTCAGTTCTGCATGCCCCATTGAACTCCCAAGCTACTCACAACCCTCAGCTTTTGCCAGTAGTATAGCACGTCGAACACCGCGTCCACTCGTATAAAGTTAACTCTTTCAGGATAACTTTGATCACCCCCTGATTGAAGGGAAGGCGACATAACAACAAAAAGAGGAACATATTTGAGTACCTGGCATCGAAGAGTTCCTTACTGATTATGCTAGCAAGGCTTCGGTGGATGAGCATCCTCATATTGATGAAATGGGTATCCGGGCTGGTGAGGAAGCTGCTACAAGTCCTCATCCAGGTGAAGTAGGTAGGGAGCCTACTCCAGAGGTTGCTGCTACTACTGACGTCGGAGAGGAGGAGGAATAAGAAGATGAGAATCGTGATACACATTTTAAGTGAAAGCGAAGGATGCCTTCTCCAGTCGTCTCTCCCGTTGCTTCTCCCTGGAAGAAGATAAAGCAAATGGTTAGACCCCCAAGTCAATGTCGAGGGACCCTCCAAATCAGGAAAGTGAAAACACTAGCGATTGATATTCTCCACCCACAGTTCCGGTGATTATTCCTCCGATTCCATCAGTGGTTGTCCAGTTTCAATATCAGGAGCTGCTATGTCTTCAACACAATTTGTGCCAGTCACAGGTAAGACTAATTTCTTCTATTGTAGGTGTTCTACTTCTGTGACTACTTTTAATCTTAAAATGAAGATGAAGAGGATGAAGAAACATGGGCTGCCTCCTTTCCACACAATACAGAGATGTGGGCGACTACTGAACCCTGAGGATCCTAGGGAAGAAATGCAAGATACCAGGCTCTCTTCCCAGGTTGAGGTGACCACTCAAGTGGATGAGACGGAGGATGTGGAGGTCATTGAAATCAACGAGGCTCCCATGATGAATGTCCCTCTCCCCGTTACTCCTGTGGATAAGCCGGCCGCTGAGACATATTTGGCGAAAACACCTGTCTCTTAGGTTACTCCTCCTATTGAAGTTCCTGTGACCGAGCATGTCACCACTACTGAGCCTGTATCTACCAAAACTCCTCAAGCAAGGTAGCAGAATTTAATATCGCTACTTGGGTTTTCGCAGGTAAGAATCATAACTTTTTAGATTTAGTGTGTATTTCTTTATAGTCGTTGCTAAATCCAAATTTTTTTTACAAATGCTCCCATGAAAATTGCTCCTCCAGCAATGTCAGAAGCAGAACAAGAGGAGGAAGCAACTCCACTAGTGATTGATCTCATGTTGTTGGGTCTTATTCATCAAAAAGCTATTCAAGAACAGCCGGGAGACTTGCCAGTGGCAACTGTCAAAATGGAGCCCACGTTTGAAAAGGGTGAAGATCAGCTCGAGCCTGAAATGGAGCCGTCTTTGGTCCCGCTAGCTACTTCTAGCCCCTTAACTTCTGACTTGGTGGAGGTCGCAGAAGCTGGTCCGTTGACACCCTCAGTTCAACTGATCCCCACTCCCGGCTTCCGATTCCTAGCAGATGTTCCTCTGAAAACTCCTTTTTTGAGGACTGTTCAGATAGCCACTGCTCCAATTATTCTAGAGTCATCTACAATGACCTTGCCTCAGCAGAGCCCTCCTGTGTCTATTGCTCTTCCTCCAGTCGAGGTCGAATCCCAAGATGAATTCATTAAGGAGCTCGTGGACGGCTTCTATAACAGCTTAAAGCGTTACCTCCCTATGATTTTCAAGAGCACCCATACTTCTTTTGCTTCTTAAAGAACCATTTCTCCCGAGCGATAGAAAACATTTGGGATGTTGGAGGAGTTGCAGAAGCTGAGTCCTTGGAGGAAGTGGTTAAAAATCTTGAAAAGGACGTAGTGAATGGTACCAGCTGAGGCAGCAAGACCTTACTCCTCTGGTGGAAATTGAACTGGAACGTCTCACAGAACAGACAAAGAAAAATTATCTAGAGACGTCCCAAGAGAGGTAGAGGCTGTATCTCAGGAGCTCAAGTCTCTAGAGACCCAGGATCCTGAGGCTATAGAGGCAATGTCTGTCTCCAGTGAAGCGCTTGCTTTTGCTAAGGATCAAATAAAAAGAGTGCGAAAAATGATTGCAAAAGCCAACTTTGTTCTTTTCAAACCTGAGCTGGAATGTCAAGCTGAAACTATTTGACAAGAAAAGATAAAGGCCGAAAGGCTTCAGATCCAATAATCAGAGGTAGAGAAAAGAATGGCTTTGGAGAATCTAAAATCTCGTCTAGTGATGATGACTGCTGAATTCAACTGGGACGCGTTGAAGGCACATGCCCTGATGAAGCTAAAGGGAGAGAAAGATCAGGACATCTGCTTTTGAGACAAGATCAAATCTTATAAGAAACATCCTTGATTTGCAACACCCTTGTATCTTCTTTATGCTTTTCATTATCAATAAAATTGCTTTTGATCAATGACTTATCGGGTGTCTTTTTTCCTTCTTTCTCTTTGCCATTTGCTCTTTAAGCTTTTTCCATGAGAAAAACTCTAGCATGTTTGATTTTAAGTTTTTCACATGAGAAAAACTCTAACATGTAAACTCTTCGGAAAAAACTTAAGAAAAGGTAAAATTTCACCAATAAAATTCCCAAAGAAATTAAACCAAAACCAAGACTAATCTTGATTGTGAAAGAATTAGTTTAGGAGAGAGAATCTATTAGGGATAAAATAACGGTAGGTCTAATAGTCCATATGTTCAGAGGTAGCTGACTGGACGTGACAAGTTAGGAATTATCAGACCCAAAATTTTGTCATTCAGAGGTAATAAACTGGACGTAATGACAAAGAAAAATGAGATTGATATTCGTCGGTTTAGAGGTGATGGACTGGACATAACCGATTGAGAATTACAAAACTCGGAGTATTTGTTGTTCAGAGGTGATGAACCGGACATGACAACAAAGAGAAGTTCACAAGGGACTGGGAAATAAAATTCAGACATTGATCAGTTCAAAGGTGATGGACGAGACATAACCAATTGAGAAAACCCGAATCAGAGTTTTACCGTTCAGAGGTGATAAATGGACATGACAGCCAAAAGAAAAATGAGACTTGGCTATAAATCGATTAGAGGTGATAAACTGGACATAACCGATTGAGAAGCCGCCAAGCTTAAAAATTGTCATTCAGAGGTGATAAACTGGACATAACTACAAAATGAAGGTGAATATGATTTTAGGGACTTGTCTATTCAGGGGTAATAAACTGAACGTGATAGACTAAGACACACTAAATTTTAAATCCATTACCAAAGATAGTCATATTAACTTAGCAACTAGCCCACTGTGGACTGAAAGGGTGAATTCGATATAGGCACCCGTTGATCCAGAGGTGATGGAGTGGACATAACTGACTAAGAGACACCAGGCTCGCAATTTGCTGTTCATAGGTAGTCGTATTAACTTGACAATAAGAACTCCCAGCCCAGACAGGGGAAAGGAGAATATGGTTATGGACTCGTCTGTTCAAAGGTGGCAAACTGGACATGATATTTGAGTACCATAATAGAGAATAGATCCGGGCATCTGTCGATTCAGAGATGATAAACTGGATATAACTGACAAAGAGACACCAGACTCAGAGCCCTGCCTTTTAGAGATGGTGAACTGGACATAATGGCAAAAAGAGTAGTCCCTATCGGACTAGAAGATAATACATGGTCATCTGTCAGTTTAGAGGCAGCACGAACATAACCGATTAAGAGACACCAAGCTTAGAGTCTTACCGTTCACAGATGATTAACTGGACGTGATGGCAAAATAAATTATTCCACTGAGGAATGTGATTTGATACCGTGTGGGGAATTTAGCATTTTCTTAAAGGAGTTTTGGAAGAAATTGTTAGAGATATAATGTTAACTTGACAACAAAAGAGTCCACTGGGAACTGAAAAGACTCCAAGGGAAATTGTTTAGACACACATATTGCATAAATATTATTACACTCCTACATATATTCTGTAATAAATTTTGCAAATAACTTATCTTAACTTCTTATTCATGCAGAATGTGATAGAGAGCAGATAAGCATGAATTCTATCCAATAAATCCAAAAGTTCAAATCAAACAGGGATCGACCCAAATTCAGAGGATCTAGAGTCTATCTTATCTGAAGATTGAATTTATCAAATAAGATAATAATATAAAAATCCAAAGAAAAATGGAATTTGTTAAGACCATATAGTTTCGCTGAGGATAAAAGAATATATCGTCAAATATGGAGCAGAGATTCAAAAACCAAAAAGATAGAAGGATAGGGAACAAATGGTTACGCCCCCAGATCTGGCCCCATGGTTAGGATCATGCCGCTAAAATGTGGCAAAAGCCGTGTTTCAGCGGCCATCTTAAGAAAACAGGGAGCGCCAGCTCCCCCTATCTTCATACACTTTTCACCTTCTGTTTTTCCTATAAATACTGGTTTTTATGTAGAGAAATGTACACCATGAGGCTGTAAATAGTGAATTAAGAGGAAAGTTGTGCATTGTAATGCGAATTTGAGATCAAGAGCTTTGTAACAATGATTCTTTAACAAAAACTAGCCTTCTTCAATATCGATCTTGCAGTAATTCAGTTTAAGCTTTCTTTACTTCTTTCTTTTATTTTTGTGATACGATCTTCTTCTTTTACCTGAATATTTTATTTTATGAACTCATCAACAATCTCATGCATGTTTACTCTTCTTTCTTTTGTTTGTTCTTTTATCTTAAACATAGATCGGAGGAGGGACACATTAAAATTATGACAAGGAACAAAGTCACTGGATTTCATCTTCCTCTTCCATTCATCCTAATCTTTTAGTTTCTTTTTCATCATCTTAGTTATTTAATCTTCGCACAAGGTTAGTATTATTTTTTTATTTTTTTTATTTTCTTCATATTTTAACGCTTAAAGATCTTTATTTTTTTTTAAAAACAATCATCACACCTTTGTTTAAAGAATTTCTCAACTAGACTAAGGATTAAATTTAGATTTTTAAACTAAGATTGAACGAGTCTCTGTGGATTCTATCCTTAACTTATCACTACACAATTTTCCTAAGAAGATTTCTAGCAAATTAGGTTTTCTAAAATTTGTACGTAGTTCAAACAATGATGGAGTTTTTCATGATTTTCGAACTGCAGTTTTTACGCCGCTGCCGGGAACTTGTAAAATTTTGGTTTTTAAAAACCAACATTTAATCTTCTTATAGTTTTTCTTAAAAAAAATTTAAAATACTAAAAATTAAAAAACAATTAATTAAAAAATTTTAGAAATTAAATCTATAAAAAAATTTCAAAATTCAAAAAATCTTTCTTTTTATTATTTTCTTTTCCATCCCTAAGGTTTAACTTCAAAGTTGTTTTTTTGCAGGAAAATTGCATGACCAATTGAAGAATTGCACAAAAGGATGAAGAATTGCACAAAAGGATGAAGCTTGCTTGCTTATGATTTAATTGCATTGCTAAAATAAAATTAAAACAAAAATTTGCTTGCTTTAGAGTCATCGAAAAGGTTAGTATTTTTAACTCTGCCTATGAATCTCTGGCCAGTGGGATTTTTGAGGTGCTTATTGAATGAACTTGTGCTGCATTAGTGCATATTGCATAAAAGATCATAAGAGTTGTCCCCCCTCATATAAGGTCGGGATTTCATCACTGGTTCTTTGGTTCAAAAATCACAACACATATAAGTTTTCCTGAGCTTGAGCTAAATTTAAAATCAATTAGAAACTTGACCACTAGGAATTCAAGCTCACTAAGTGGATTCATTTTGAAAATACTCCGGTGATTACTTTCAAGCTCACGAAAGAGGGCTTTCTTATCTTGAAAGGATGACTTAGCCACTGCGGTGGTGCTTGGCCTAGAAGAAGGACCCAGGAACTCCTTGTCTAAGAAGGGTGGCTGAAATTAGTAACCGCCCAGCCTGAGGGGGAGAAACGAATCGCTTGTACGACATCTTTAACAGGTCAGCCCATAATCTGTCCAACCCAGTTAGGAGCTATCTAACTAGGGAGAACCTTATTCTCTTAAGACTAGTAGTTTAAAAAAAATTTATTCCTTTAAATTATATTTAAGAAAAAGAAAATACTTGATTGGTTAAGTCATCTTGTGTGCAATCTTATCTAGGATTTAAAAAATCCTTCTTCAGGATAGTACCCTGGTTTATGCCAAAGTGGGTTCATATCAAGAATCGATTAGAATCCATTACTATCTCTGACCCTACTGCAACAATGGGTGACACGAATGAAAACCAACAAATGACCTTAATGGATTACATGTATCTTACAAAGGTCCACCCAACCTTCTTGTATCATTTTGTAGGCCCTTACGGCAAATTTTGAGATTAAATCTGGTATTATACAAATGCTTTTAGTTTTTCGTGGATTGACTAATTAGAACCCATATCAAGATGTTAGAGAATTTGAAGATATTTGTGAAACAATGAAGTATAATCAAATGGCAGAGGAATCTCTAAAACTTAAGTTATTTCCCTTCTCCCTAAAGGAAAAAGCCAAAGCTTGGCTTCTTTCTCTCCAACCTGGTTTATGAAAAGTCACCTAGAGGGGGGGTGAATAGGTGACAATGCTAATGAAAGGGCAAATAAAAAATTAAAGCTACAACAATTACCAATCAAGATTCACAAGATGAATGCAAGCAAGTAAATATGACAATGATTATGATGAGCAAGAATAAGAGCAAGTATAGTAAAGTAAAGAGTGCAAGAAAGTAAAACAATCGCAAACACAAGGATATGTTATCGAGGTTCGAGCACCCAGCTCTACTCCCCGTTCCCAGAAGGATTCTAGCTACTTCCACTATCACAAAGAACAATTACAACCGGAGTACCCAACTCCACAATTACAATCACAAGAATCTCTGAGTAGTCACAAGACCACAAACTCTCTCTTTCAAAAATCTCTTCCCTTACAAAGGTCCTTAGAGAATAATGAGTAGAATTGAAGCTCTTTTGTGTGTAAGGAAAAGAAATTGAAATCAGAGAAAATCTTTTGAAAACCCTTCAGAAAATTGAGAGAATTTAGCACAAAAACCAAGAACTTTTGAAGCCTTAAACTTTTGAATTTTGTAGCAATAATTGTTGTAACAAATCTCTCCCCAAACACCCCTATTTATAGGAGAGGGCTAGGTTTAGGGATAAAACATAATTACTGAAGTTTAGGAGGCAATTAGTTCAGAATATATTAATTAAACTAATTTTAAACACAAAAAGACAAAAATAAACAGCTCTTTAAAAACTGCCCGTTACTGTTCAACGGCTAGCTCGGTTGACCGGTGCGGTCGACCGCTAGTTCAAAATTTTGACCGTTACAGGCATTCGGTCGACCGACCCGGTCGACCGGAAAAAACAGAGAGCAAAAACTATAGTCCAGTCGACCGTGTCGGTCGACCGACAGACATGCACACGGATACGTGCATCTGCCAGAACCTCGGTCGACTGGGACGGTCGACCGGTATAACCTGACACATATTCGGTCGACCGGCCGGTCGACCCGGAACTGGTAAAAATCAGACTTTGAAGAAATTTAAGAAAAGATTAAGATTTGATAAAAATACTTTTGAACAGGGATTAGTATAAAACATAAATATATCTGTAGGCAAAATCTTGTATGCAAAATATTTTTGTATAAATTATAGGAAAACATTTGGATTGAACATGTGCGCAAAAACGTGTGTGATAGAGCTTCAAACCAATCCACTATTCTTTAACAAACTTCTAAACTATAAAACTAAAAATAAAGTATGCATAGCAATCTTCACAATCTTTGAGCCATGCAATGCCTTGCTAGTGCCTTCTCTTCTATGATCCTTCCTTGATTGTGCAATTTGCCTTCATAGCTACATGAACCTAGAAGTTGTTGCAATAGCAAGCAATGGCCTCCAAAAATGGTACAAACCTGAAACTCATCTAACAAACTTATTAGTACCAAATACTCATATTTGGTTTGTCATCATCAAAACCAAAACCAAATGGAGAGTGTAACCTTTTGGGCCAACAATCTCCCCCTTTTGATGATGACAAAAAAATAGGCTATAAACAAAAATATAGGGGAGGAGAAAACTCCCCCTCAAATTGTGCTATATTATTTAACTTTAAAACACAAGAATTCATAGAAAAGATATCAAATAAAACCAAATTGAAACAATACCAATAGAAACAAAATAGAAGATTTCTCAATTTCATAAAACACAAAACTCATATCAAAATATTAAAACATATAAATTCATATGGAACCAAGACCAAATGAACTTATTTTTGTCCATGTAAACTTATTCTCCCCCTTTTGTCATACATCAAAAAGGGTTATGAAAAACATGTCTATTCAATAATACAAACATTAAGTTCTCCACAAATAAATCGAAAATCTAGCAAAATCAAGAGGTTTAGTGAAAATATCGGCTAGTTGTAAATCCGTGGAAACATAATCAATATCTATATCACCTTTTCAAAATGATCTCTAAGAAAGTGATATCTAATCTCAATGTGCTTGGTCTTACTATGTTGATTTGCAGTTTTGGTCATGTGTATAGTACTAGTATTATCACAAAATATTTTTATATGATCAAAGTGCAAATCAAAATCAAGGAGAGTATGTTTCATCCAAAGGACTTGTGCACAAAACAAGCCCGCGGCAACATACTCCGCCTCGGCGGTTGAGAGAGCTACGGAATTTTGTTCCTAGAGGACCATGAAACAAGACAATTACAAGAAATTGACATGTCCCACTAGTACTCTTTCTATCTACTCTATAACCCGCATAGTCGGCATCCGAATAACTAGTCATTGAAAAATCTATAGTTTTCGGATACCAAAGACCCATTCCAATTGTGCCCTTAACATAACGAATAATGCGTTTTACGCAATAAGATGAGACTCTTTAGGACACGATTGAAATCTAGCACAAAGACACACACTAAACATGATATCCGGCCTACTTGCCGTTAAATATAAAAGACTTCCTATCATGCTTCTATATAATTAATATCAATATTTTTACCTTGTTCGTCCTTATCAAGCTTGGTTGTAGGTGCCATTGGAGTGTTGCAAGCCTTTGATCCTTCAAGCCCAAACTTCTTTACTAGCTCCTTTGCGTACTTGGCTTGGTTAATGAAGGTTCCGTCTTGCAATTGCTTGATTTGGAGTCCAAGAAAGAAATTAAGCTCACCCATGGAAGACATTTCAAATTCTAGTTGCATTACCTTTCAAACTCCTTGCACAAAAGCTCATTAGTAGATCCAGAAATTATATCATCAACATAAATTTGCACAATTAAAATATCATTATCAACATGCTTAGTAAAAAGAGTTGTGTCTACTTTGCCTTTAACAAAATCATTTGAAATGAGAAAACTAGAAAGCCTTCATACCAAGCTCTTGGAGCTTGTTTCAATCCATACAAAGCTTTATCAAGTTTAAAAACAAAATCGGGATGAACATGATCAACAAAATCGGGAGGTTGAGCAACATAAACTTCTTCATTAATAAAACCATTAAAAATGCACTTTTTACATCCATTTGAAAAAGTTTAAAATTTTTAAAACATGCAAAAGCTAGTGTCATCCGTATGGCTTCAAGCCGTGCTACGGGTGCAAAGGTCTCCTCAAAGTCAATTCCTTCAACTTGAGTGTAACCTTGGGCCACTAACCTAGCTTTATTCCTAATGACATTTTCAGACTCATCCATCTTGTTTCTAAAGATCCACTTAGTACCAATTATTGGTCTATCGTGGGGCTTAGGAACAAGGTGCCAAACTTGGTTGCGCTCAAATTGATTGAGTTCCTCTTGCATGGCAAGTAACCAATATGGGTCCGTCTCGGCTTCGAGAATGCCTTTGGGTTCAAAATGAGAAATGAAAGCAAAGTTACCACATAGGTCATGGAGTTTGGAAGCGCGTAGTGACTCCTCTAGATGCATCACACAAGATGAGCTCCTTCGGATGATTGTAGCATATCTCCAAGCTTTAGGAAGCGGTTGAGAGCTTTCCTCCTTATCCTCTTGAACTTTACCAATAGGATCTAGCTTTCTTCTTGAGCGGGTGAGTCCTTCAAGGATAGTCTCTCCATGTCTTCACCTAATGGTTCAATCTCTACAACATTCTCAACAACCACATTAGATTCTTCAAATTTAACATGCATGGATTCTTCTATGGTAAGTGTAGATCTATTGAAAACTTTATATGCTTTGCTAGTAGAAGAATATCCAACAAAGATAGCTTCATAAGCCTTAGCATCAAATTACCCAAATTATCCTTAGTATTTAAAACAAAACACTTGCATCCAAAAACTTTGAAATATGCAACATTTGGTTTTCTAGAATGATACATTTCAAAAGATGTTTTAGAAGAATTTTGCATAAATAAATACGATTCGATATATAGCATGCGGTGTTTACAGCCTCGGCCCATAAATATTGAGGGAGGTCATACTCACTTATCATTGTCCTAGCCATCTCTTGAAGTGTTCTATTTTTCCTTTCTACAACTCCATTTGTTGTGGAGTTCTAGACAAGAAATTTCATGCTTAATTCCCTTTTCATCACAATAAGTCATGAAGAGTTGGTTAATAAACTCACCACCTCTATCACTCCTTATTCTCAAAATCGGAAAACCTTTCTTTTTCAACTCTTTTTCGAAAAATCTTAAAATGAGAAAAAAGTTGATCTTTATTTGCAAAAAGAAAACCCAAGTAAAACGGGAGAAATCATCAACCAAAACAAATGCAAATCTACTTCCATTTAAACTCTTAGTTTTAGTTGGTCCAAAAAGATCCATATGAATTAATTCTAAAGGCCTAGTTGACATGATATCCTTGATTGGTTTAAAGGAAGACTTGGTTTGTTTCCCAAGTTGGCACGCACCACAAATGCGGTCTTTCTCAAAATTCAAGCAAGGTATACCCTTCACCAATTCCTTTGAATTAATCCTAGAAATATGGTCAAAAGATGCATGTCCTAGTCTTCTATGCAAAAGCCAAGAATTTTCATCAAAAGCATTCAAGCATTTAGTAGAACAATCTAAATGAGCATATCATAATATAAACATTATTATCACGAAAACGGTGAGAATACAAACATCGGATTTAACATCAAAAATCTTGCAAGAAGTATCATCAAAAACAACTTTAAGTCCACAGTCACAAAGTTGACTAATGCTAAGCAAATTATGTTTTAAACCATCTACTAAAATAACATTCCAATAATAGGAGATGCACCAATTTGAATGTTACTTATACGATGATAGTTCCTTTGGAGTCATCCCCGAAGGTGATGGTGCAACTTCCATGTACCTGATAGGGTTGTGAAGTTGTGATGTCCCATGTCATGTGTCTTGAACAACCACTATCAAGGTACCACCGCTCCCTACGTCTTGGAGCTTTGGTGTGTACCTACATCAAACAATTTAAGACTTGATTTTGGTAACACATTTTCTTGGGTCCTCTAGGGTTAGTGTCATGAACCCAAACAAGATTATTTGTTCTATTTAGTTGATCATAGCAAAACTTAGCTAAATGTCCATTTTTACCACAATATGTGCATCTATACACTTACCATATTTAAAAGCATAGTGAGTGGTGTGAATTGTGAGCATGAGAAAACTTTAGCATGAGTGGTGTGAGCATGAGAATTCTAGCTTGTGAAGTGTTAGCATGTGAAGTGTGCTTTTTAGAAAACATGTTCTCAAGTTTCTTGGTATTAAAAGCACAATCATTTAAAACTCTTTCAAATCATTCATTTTGACTTAAAGGCAAGAAGAAATTTCTTGTTCATCAATAATAGGAGATTTTGCTTTACAAGAAACTTTGTAGGCATTAAATTCTTTTGTATAGAAATGAGATTAGAAGAAATATTATCCTTTCTTTAGAAATCATAGCAAGTTCATTCTAAGAAAAGCAACTTCTTTTGTAATTTATGCATTCAAGTTTCTTGTTATCATAAGTTTCAGAAAGTTCTACAAAAGCATGCACTAGAACTTCCTTACTTACATCATCATCTTCATCTCAAGGGATTGAGGGGTTACCTTGGGTGTGTTTTGCCATGAAACACATATTAGCTTGATCCACCTCCTCTTCGGACTCGCTTTCGAATCCCACGTAGATTTGTAAGCTTTTCTTTCCCGGCTTCTTGGTTGTTGAAGGAGGAAGTCATTTCTTCTTGAACTCGGGACAATCCGCCATGATATGTCCGGGTTTGCGGCAATTGTAGCATATGATCCTCGCTCCTCTTTGCCTTCAAATTTTCTCGGAAGTTGAGCTTTGCTTCCGGTACATCCTCTTGACGTTGTGAACAAGTAGAGTAAGCTCCTCATCTCTTCTTCGTCATCTTCATCGTCATCATTGGGTGGATGAAGTCTTGAAGCTATGGATTTTCTTTGAAGTAGTGACCTCTTCTCTTGCCTTATTCTCCATCTCATGGGTCTTTAGGTTCCCAATGAGACAATGAGGTCCATCTCGTCCTTGTCGTTCAACTCCTTCAGGTGGTGGCCTTGATCTCCCATGATGAAGGATGAGCCCGAATTACTTTCCGCACCTTTGATCGTTGGAGATGTCATCACCTAAGGAAGAAAGACCATTAGTGATTTTAGTAAACCTTGTAGCCATACTATCAATAGACTCATCATCAAGCATTTTAAATGATCATATTGGGACCTCAAGAGATCTATCTTAGCTCTCTTGACTGTGAAGTCCCCTCGTGTGTGACCAATAAGTGTTGCCAAATCTCATAGGCGAATTGGCAATGAATACCCGTGTAAGGTCATCCTCATTCAAGGCGGTTAATAGGGAGTTTTGGGCCTTGGAGTTAGCCTATATAGTTTAAAGTCAAGGTCGGTCCAAGTGCTCTCATCACCATCGGGTGCTTCATAGGGTTTGGTCAAGGACTTGGCTACTAAGCTACCAAGATTGCAAAAATATAGTCATCCTAACCTTCCAAATTGGGAAATTGAGGCCATCAAAATTAGGTGGGGATTTAATGTTGTCGGCCATGTTTACTAGTGATGAATGAATGAAATGAAAATGTTGATAAGCAAGTTTAAGGATCTCTCTATGGATGTTAAGCCAAACCTAGAGTCCAAGCTCTGATACCAATTGAAAAGTCACCTAGAGGGGGGGTGAATAGGTGACAATGCGAATCAAAGGGCAAATAAAAAATTTAAAGCTACAACAATTACCAATCAAGATTCACAAGATGAATGCAAGCAAGTAAATATGACAATGATTATGATGAGCAAGAATAAGAGCAAGTATAGTAAAGTAAAGAGTGCAA